>BMAO01009901.1:0-17107 GCA_019973975.1 Trichonephila clavata | reverse complement strand
AGAAATTAAATAATACTATACTTTGAAGCTAAAGCTACAATACGACTTTAACCTCTTAAGTACCACCGGCGTATATATACGCCTCGCTCAACCATTGCGTTACAGTCCCCGGACGTAATATACGTCTTTCCGATCTTTTCTCTGTGCACTGCTATCCATAAAATTATTCCATAGCTTTGGTATGCAAAAAAGGACCTTGACAGTGTTTGCGAAGATTTACTCATTTCAGAGAATTTGCTTATTTTTTTAAATTCTTTTCTTCCCCTCCCCAATACATCACATACGCACTCCTAAGTGGAAAACGAAGCATTGTGGAGCGAATCGCATAACTTTTAATCGGCAGTTAAGGGATTATTTATAAACCGTACAAATTATTAATAATAAGTGTGAATTTTTGGTGTAAATTTTATGCATGAAAAAGCGCATGGGGTTACTTGTAATTATTAAACTTTTTCTCTTAACTTGGTATTCATAAATTAATTATAAAATACATTGTACAGTACAGATACATTTATAAGTGTAAATGTTAATTTTATTGTTTATTATGTCAGAATGCATTTTGTTTACTTACTTCAGAAAATTAATAATTTTTTAAAAAATTATTTCTCGACTTTTTAATAGGCTCGTGTTATTCTAGTAGAGTTATCCTTTCTAGGGGGTCCTACCTCACAGTTTGAGGAACGCTGCAATAATGGATTTAAAAGTAGCATTACATTGTTTCGATCGAATCCTGGCTTCACGTACAGCATCAAGATGGGCATATCCATGTGGGAACATAGAAAAGAATAATCGTGTTCACGTAGATCTCGTTAAAATATAGTAGTATATGTTTGTTACCGCAACGGCTGAAAAGCTGTTAATGTGCTGATTACCTATCTAATCTGCCAAATAACTGATTTTTACCGTTAGCGTGCAAAATCAAGAGTTTTTCACTTTTATCAGGTAATATGCGCATTACAGACTACCGTATAGTTAAAATTCAAAAGTTTATTTCTCTTATTTCCGTTGGTAGGGAGCAGGATTTCAGGAAATGTGTTTGCAAATCTAAATGTATCACAAAATGTGCTTGTCGCAAAAACCAATTTCTATTCAATTCAAAGTGTGCCATCAATCCTTAAATTGTACTAACATGGAAGCATAATTTTACTGTGTTTTGCAAACTTATTTTTAAGGGGACACAGTACGATTCAAATATAAATAACCGCTCAAAAAATCAAAATTAATTTCTTTTAGCTTAAATTATTCTTTACATACCTTTTTATAACCCGTCAAAATTTGAAAGTTCTAAACTTAAAAAATACAGATTTATGATAGCTGTTACGTTCGTTTTTATTCACATCTCTATGGCAAATCAAAACTTTAAACTTACTTATCTCGGAAAGATAAAATAACTCGTTGTCTTCATTTAAAATGCTAAGGCATTTTTCTATTGTGCCTAATGCTTTGAATTTTTTTTACCTATTGCTAATAGTACATGTAACAAAAGTTGGTATGCATTTTCGAATCAAAGCTGTACTTATTTTTTAAAATTAATTGAACTCAGAATTTGTAAATTTTTTAAGGAATTTTCAATAAGCATTCATAAAAAGAAGTATTGTACTAATACCAATCATGTTACATAAAAATCCATACCAACTTTTGATGCACATAGTTTGACGTACTTGTAAATCAAATTTCAAGCGTGTATGTAAATTTTTGTAGGAGTAGCATTTTAAAATCATATCAAAAATTTTAAGTTTTTTCCTTAAAAAGTTAAATGACTAGCTTTTAAGAAATTTTGAGCTGAAAATCTGTTTTACATAGTATACACACGTAGGAGGCAAACACAAAATTTTTGAAAATCCTTAAAATAAAATTTTTGCGTAAATCGTACCATTTTTACATCAATATTTTGATCCGTTTGATCTTTTGTATTATATGTATTATAGTTTTTAGATTGATGATTAATTCGATGGAATAATTTGTTGACTGATCGTACTAACTTGATTGTTTTGATATAAAAATATATGATTAAAAATAAGTTAATTAAAATATACAGAAACGTTACTGTGTTGTTCCAGCAAAGATCTTATTTTCGCTTTAATGAGTGCTTAATTGGTAATGTGTAGAATATCTACGTAGTTTGAGAAATGAAACAATGTTCGGTACTTTAACGAATCACCTTAGGTATTCTGCGCTTCACCAAGATAATCTGCAGAATAACTGAGTTCTGTGTTTTAGTAGTAAGTTATATTAAAAATACGATTCTAATACTTTCAATCCTTTTTGATATCGCTTTCTCAAAAAGTGGCAGTATATCTTCGAGGGTAGATGCAGTATCATATTAGGTTTTGGATTTCAACTTAGCAAAACATCAAACATTTTTTTTTAGAATAATCCTTTTTCCAATCAGGAAAATTAATAAAAATTCCCCATATGTTTAAAAGATTTGATAATAATGATTTAAAAATAATAATTTTTATCAAAATTAATTAACAACGTATGCTTAATACATTTTTAATAAGAATAAACCCCCTAATAACAAAGGGCAACTTTCCATTTCATTGTCAAAAAGATTGTGCCTTTCCTTAGATTCTTTTTAATTTATATTCAAAAATTATTCATTACATCTCACAATGGTCAATCTCAAATGCATTTTAGAATCGTTAATTTAATCAGTTCTCTAAAATACTACTTTAGAATTACGTGTATAGGTATTAAGTCACGTTTATAAATTTATAATTTCCCCAAAGCGTGAGTAAATTGAATACACTCTTAACTTTAATTTCTCATCAAAATGTATCTTTTAAGTGCAGCGAAGCTATTCATAATTCATATCGTAATTGAATATTTGTCATTTTATTCAAAGCACTTATTTTATTAAAATGCAATTAAGTGTTTCAGATGAGCTTTTAAAAGTGCTCAGATAGTAGGTAGACTTTCTGTGTGTGGTGAAGAATCTCTCTCTCTCTCTCTTTAATTGAATTATACATCACTACTATTTATCGGTTGATTATTGTGACTTTTAAGCAATTTTATTCAAATGTATAAGGATTTAAAAGCTAAATGTAAATCCATCAGGATTTTAATTCAAACTAAAAATTTAAAGCTTTCATTTGGGTTGCAATGTGTAAACAATGCAATTTGTAAAAAAAAATACTTAAACGTTTGAAGCTTAAAGTAATTAAAAATCTAACGTAATACATCGCATGGGATGTGTATGTACAAACAAGACATAATACAATAAATTCAAAAATATATAAGAAAAAAGTTATATTTCTAAAATGGTTGTGATTGTACAAGGGGTGATCAAATGAAAAGGTACGAAACGACACAGTGGGTACAAATATATAGACTTTATTCAAAATATACACCACAGGCATGAGCACAACGATCTCACTGATGAACAAGCCGCAGGATTCCTTGTTCCCAGAATTCCTGTGGCTGTGACGAGACCCAGTCCTTCACAGTGTCCTTGAGTACGTCGTCCGAGTTGAAGCGCTTTCCTTTCAGGTGTTTCTTCAGTGGACAAACACATGGAAATCGCAGGGTGACATGTCCGGACTGTAGGATGGATGGTCCAACGTCTCCCATTGGAGCTTGTCCAGTTCCATTTGTGTGACTCTGGAGACGTGTGGATGCGCGTTATCATGGAGCAGAACCACACCCTCCGTGAGCAGCCCGGTCTTTTGTTCTTGATGGACCTGCGTAGGCGTCGGAGTGTCTCACAGTACACATCGGAGTTAATGCTTTTTCTGTGCTCGAGTAATTCTGTGCTCGCATCATTTGGACGCCACTTTTTATAAGAGCCTTTGCTCTCTCCTGCGCATGCGGGCACCCGCGCATGATCCGATCCTAGTCAGAGTCTCCAATGGCATCCCGAGATGTCTCGCTACATTCTCCCTTGCGGAATATGCAAGTATTTTAACTGTTTTGTTTTTTATGTCGTTTCGTACCTTTTCATTTGATCACCCTTGTACATACAAGTTTATAAAATGTTACAATGTTACAAGTTTATATATGCCATATTTACTCTAATCTAAGCTGCATTATTTTAACAGTGCTACTGAAAATAGGTTGTGGCTGAGAATTTTTAAAAAAAAAGTCAGTTTGGGAAAATTGAGTTTCCAGCTTTTTTAAAAGGAAAATTTAACCGTCTATTTCGGTCACTTCTTCACTGACTTATCCCATTCCGCATTCATCTCCGGTATTCAGTCTAACCTAAGCACCGTTGTGTGCTCGTATTTAGAAAAGCAATTTGTTTGCGCGCTTTCTTTTAATCATCTAAACATTAAACACCTTGGTAATAGCATCGAGATTAGTTTACTATGACACAATTATGAAAAGGGAGACCATTTTGTAAACAGAAGAAAAAAAAGAAAACACAGTAGTGGCTACAGAAAATTTCACACAGATGAAAGAAATATACGTGGATGGAGTAAACAAAATGATATAATTTTTGCTTGTTCAGCAGCAATTACCTTAAATTATTCGAGAAAACATTCTTTTAAAAATATGTTGCATAGGGAATGAATGCATTGGATGGCAAGGAAAACGACACCTTGTGGCAAAATGGCGACACCGGCACCAATTTCGAAGTCAGCTGTGACAGTGGGATTGACGAATGATTTTTGAAACATGATGCTGATGGTTAGAGTAGATATAGGTTTATAATTGTATTTGAAAGTTTTTATACTGGCAAATTTTTTTAGTTATTAAATTCTTATTAATTCTCATTATTTATTTTTGAAAATTTCTTAAGTATCATATATCCAAGAACTTTTTACTCAATATTTTTTTTTCCATTCAAAAACATGTAGGAAATTAGGGAAGAATTGATTAGGACTTAGAATTGATGACAATATTTTTTCACAAAAACAATTTGAAAATTTCGGGTGGGACTTAGAATGTATGGCGGCTTAGATTCAAGTAAATATGGTATTTGTAACTTAAGGTATCCCACTACCCTAAAATTGTGAATTTTGCCAAAAGTTAACATTTTTTTTATATTTTTTGTTTATAGGCCATCTTATTATCTTTATAAAAATACCAAGTTTTTTATTCTCCGTTAACTAGAACAAAAACTACAAGTGTTTTAGTAAAAACAAATGCCATTACTTTAGGCAAGATGACATACTTTATAAAACGCGTTTTACTCGAAATGTGTTTTTCATGAAAATGCTCAAACGGGTCCTAAAAAAGTTAAGTTTTGAAAATAATTAACTGAATTTTTTTGTGTATTTTCTGTATAATAGTAGAAGTGCTTTTAACCTTCAGATTTATCAATCACTGTTTTATTACAAAATTTACAGTCCCTTATGTTAGTACTCGTATAATCACTGTTTTTTAAGCAATTTCATATAATAAGAACTAAGATAAAGTGCTTAGTGTGTGAAAACTAAAATGTCTCTAATCCCGAAGGTCATTTCAAACGTGAATAACATAATACATCAGATATGAAAAATTGAAAATTCCTTTGTTAACTTTTGGTACAAATGGGCGGCGTTTATGTTATTTTTTTGTAAGTTTTTGTCAATTTTTTCCCATTTTAGTAATAATAATTTCTTTTTTCTTCTTAAATTTAGCATAATTTTCACAAAATGAACTAAAACATCTAAAAGTAATAACAAAATCCCCATACCTCCATTGTGGCATGTAGTCGGAAACTTAATATAAAACCAATATATTGCTTTCACAATGCTAAAAAAGTGAAACACGATTTGTATTATTATATTTAAAAAATTATTGTTTTAAAAAGATAGATGATACACTGAAATATGATATCTAGTACTTATACAATTACTATGCATAAATTCAATCAAACAACAAGTATATAATTTTTCAATCAAGCCTCTCCACCGAAAGACTCTACAGGAAATCGTAAGATCATTATAAACCAATTTTAAAAAAGTACATCATAAAGAGTCAAGTCTTAATGAAGGCCTCCCTTCCGAACGATGAATATTTTTCCTGATAAAACACATGATAAAAGTAATAATTTTCGATTAAATAATGCGTTATTTTTCTTAGTTCCAAAAAATATGAAACACCTGTTTCGAAATGTATTTTAAATTTTTAATTGAAAAACAAGTAATTGTTCAGAAACACATATGAGTATATTTGAAAAGTAAGAGATTGGATATTCAAGCGTAAAATCATTTACCACTAATCAAAGAAAACTCACTTTCGGAGACGCAGGTGGCGAGTCGAGTTTTTGGACAGAATTTGGAATTTCTCGATTGAATTAAACCGTAATTTATATATACAGTAAAAAATAAGCCTAATTAAATAATCTGTTAATTTTATTCCTCCTTCACTGTGTAGTTATTTTGCTCTATATAAACTGTTTTTGAAAAAACCTTTACTAAAAGATCCGTATAAATTCTACTGGATCACACAAAATATAGCTATTATTTTTCTTTAACATAAATAATACCTGTAATACAATTTATTCCTTCAAAAAATCAGTTGGTTTATTAAAATTTAATAAATTTCTGTCTGCACATTTGTAACAACCGACTCGCGGTATTTGGTGTTTGAAGGTTCGAGTAAAGATCAACTACAAGTTTTAAATTTAATTTTATTTCTCCCTTTTACTTATTCCTCACAACTAAAGGTAGGAAATACAATTAATAATTAATAAGAAGTGCAATTGCACGGCTTAGGACTACTTAACAAGTATACTTTACTCCATTTACTCTTGAAGCACTGTGAACTTCTACCCTAGAATTCACGTACTTATCTCTCAGAATTGTACAACCTCCAGTCGTAAGCACCTTAAGCACAATGTTATCACTTATTCTCCAACTATCCCTAATTGACCATCCAGCGACTATTCGTCGACTAACAACGCGTACCTAAATGTCAACGCTTAAACAGAACCACTCATTTGAATAAATCTAGTCTTCTTCTTCGCGAGAAAGTTTTCAATAGAACATACAGTTAAAAAAATATAATTGTACCCCAACAGGATTAGTAGAAGGTTCGCGGATAGCGTTACACATTGACAATTTCTTTTTGAGATCCAAATTTTTCCGAACTATTTCAATTGTCCATTAGTGCTTGGTCTATTCTGTGCAATTTGTCACAAGTATCTGAGTAATACTTTCTTCTTGAAATAATAAAGCGTTTGCTTATAAAAGTTGTTTCAACTGACACTGGGTTTGTGGGTGTTGCGTGGAATCGTTTGCTGTTGTTGTTACTAATGCCACCTGTCTGACGTTGTCAGATCAAGGCTCACGAACTTCATCATGGCATCGGGCTAGATTGTACGCATGTCGTTAGCCGTAGCTTTGAGTACCATGCAGGTGATAGTACGATTTGGCTCGGTTTCACCCCAATTTTGAGGGAGAACACCCTGGGAGCGTCCGGGGCTTCCCGCCTCTCTTCCCCTTCTACCAACCTCACGAGAGAACTTGCGGCTCGACACCTATTTAGAGTACCCCCATGCTACGAAGGCACTATACATTTACAAACATCCATGCCTTCTCCGGGATTCGAACCCAGGCCCTACGACACAGCAGTCAGCGTCGCTAACCACTATACCGGATGGGCATGTGGGTGTTGCGTGGAATCGTTTTAAGAGTGTGGTTACGTCTAAATATTAAGAAATATTAAATTAATATCTTTACTATAGCATTACGGTAAAGATGAAAAAAGGAAATATAAAAATAGTTAATTTTAAAAAGCATAACAATAAACATATTTAGAATCAATTTCTAGTGTAATTTTTTCAAATAGGTAAAGATGTTTTTGATTAAATTGAACTTTTTACTGTACAGAGAAACACGTTTAACGCGAAAATGTTTAAGATGAAGTATCAAATAACATGAAATAATACAACGATCCCAACAAACTACTATGCATTTTCATGCATTTTTTTCTCTTAACACGAGACTAAAATCCCTTAGCACGAAATTTCCTTTCAGGGATTAAAAAAGTACGGGAAACAGCTGCATAGGCGAGGTTTAAGAAGGGTGTGAAATGAAAAAGGGATGATTTCACAGTTTCCTATAAAAACTACCTTGGGAAATACCCTTGGAATAGCCTGCGACACGAGCCAATTTTATTTATCTAAGCTACTTTCATCCTCCACCTCTACAAACGCCACACAAAAACATTTAATCTCTCATCAGTTAGTTTTGGAATTCAGTGGTGAGTACATCGTAGTGTGAGTAAAAATCAGTGAGTTTGTGGTTTCGTTTTTTCACTACTTTAGAAGAGTATTTTTATACGCGAGTCTATTGCAAAAAGCTCAGTGGGAAAGCAAACTGTTATTTCGCTTAAAAGGGTGAAGCTTCTTAAGGCTGTTGATGAAAAACAGAAGGAAAAACGGAAATCTGTAAAGATTCGATATTGCTAAGTTTTGTATTAAATTTCATTAAGTTCTTGTGAATGTTTTGTTTCATTGATTTTTATAAAGAACATGTATATATGCATATATATGTAAATAAAATGTATTTTAATAAATTTAACTTTGTTGAATGCATCGTTTTTTCCAATATCTTTTAGCACGAAATTCATTAACACGAAAAAATATTTCAGTCTCTTCAGTTTCATGTTAAACGATTTTCCTGTACATTAATAATAATAATTTAATGACTATTTTAAAATTTCTCTCTATCCATCGAATTCGAAAAGAGTATGTATATAAACTTCTTACATTTTAAAAAAAATAATTCTTAAAATTGGTTTAAGGACAGTAGAATTGAATTCTTTTAAATTAGCAAGGGAAGTAACCGAACAGGACAAAGAATAAAAAAAAGAATAATTTTAACACGAAGTATTTTTATGAAAACATTTTATTTTCATTTATTACAACATTGAAAATAATTTAAATTAATTAGAAGGAATAGCATTCATTCCTCTTGCACAATTCATAAGATTAAAATTTATTTTATCACCTTAAGAAAAGGACAAAAATTTCGAACATTTCAAGCTTATACACATACAATGTATGGCATAAATATTTAAAAAATATTGTGATGCATTTTATGTTAATGATATGTTTTTGTACTACTTTAATATATAATGAAACATTTCTTAAAATGCGCACAATACAACTATGCTTAAACAGTTACAGTAAAAAGTTTTATTCATAAAGAGAAACAGCAATAGGTGATATATTTAAATAAAATTGAAGATTGAAATAAGTACCGAATTTAAATCATTAAAAAGAGTAAATAATAAGTTAAAATAAGTACTTTTTACTCTGCAATGAACTAAAAAGATTTATTTTTCAGAAAAAAACAAGAATAATATCCCATAATGTATTTAAGAAATATCTATCAAATGCTAATACCTTGATACGAAACGAAGAATAAAACATATTACTTTCAACAAGATTGTGAAATTCTATCTTGTCTAATTATGGATAATTTATATAATCGTTACTATTTAATTTTTCCTTTTCCGCAATTATCACACACAATCAACTATAAACTATACTAAGCAAATTACATTACACGAATATAATCGTAAAAAATTATTTTAAATAAAAAAATTCTCAAGTTATAAATGGCCTCCGCGAGTTTATTAGCATATTCTGGCTATGCAAAAATAAATTCTGAACTTCAGCTTATTTCATGATATATTGTGTAGTTTTTAGGTTTTAACTAAATTTAGACTTGCAGATGGGAAGGTTTCCAAAAAAGTTTCTTCAAATGTCACATTATTTCTGTTAGGATTACTATATTTACATAAATTTCAGAAAAAGTAATACTAATATAATCTTCAGGGACATCATGAATGAGTTGGACAAAGACTATAAAACCATTTTTCCCCAGATTTCTGTTGAAATGCACAAGTATCTCTGTATCAATTTGATTGATTAATTTTATGATTAAAATAAATTTAGAATAATAAAATGTATATAAATAATAATATAACTTAAAATTTTTTGAATTATTATTTCTGATATGGACGGACCAGATATTATATATCCCTCTTCTATTTGCATATGAGGAATTTGAAGCTAAATTTAGTTTAACATGCTATAGTGTCTCTAATTCTGCCTGCGGATCTTTGATTCTGACTTAGGCTTTAAAAATTCTAAGAAAGTCGCAACTGTAACCACATCAAAAAAGTCATTTCACCTCGTCATTTTTTAATTAATGAAGTTTTTGTGTTTAATGTGACTACTTCTTAAAACTATGTTTTTATTCATGCCATTAAAAGTAACTGTAGAGGGTAAATATTTTCTTGAATTATATAATTAAATTACTTGCGTTCATATAACAAATTTTGTGTATACTTCCATAAAGTTTTGTACTAACAGTTATTGTGTGTTAAAAAAATTATTGCTAAACAGAACAATTAAATTTTAAAATTTATCAAAACTATTTATTTACTTCCTTTAGAGTTAATATTTAATATTCTAAAATATCATACTGAAAAATAAATAAAATTTCCAACTAAAAACTTTGAATAAAATCTTTAATCACACACAAGAACAAGAAGGTTTCAAGCTTTATAATATTTTTATTTTTATTTTTGCACATTTGAAATGAATATAATGTAATAATTCTCTTTTGGCTTTAAAGTCTAAAATTGTAAGTATTATTTGAGCATGCTTTATTGAGAGCATTATAATTACTTTTCATCGCTTATTAACTGAATTTGCCAGAAAATGTTTTTAAAAAAAATGTCTATTCCAAATAACTAGCTTTGATTCAATTCATATGTGACCTTCATCATTGCTATTTCTCAATCATAATTACCATCTTTTATTTTTTTAAATTTCGATTTTACTTCCTTTGATGAGTAATGTAACATTTTAAGACAATACAAATATTAAAAAAACAAGATATCAATCATTGGCATGGGCAAGTAATTTTAGCACGTTTTTCACATGTTGTATTTTACAATAGGAAAATTCGGGAATAATATGGGAAAATTTAAATATGATTTGGCTTTTCTAGGGCACAAATGCTACAAATTCCGAAAACCCGAGGTCAGTTGGTTGCTTATTGGCTGAGAAAAAGGTACGACAAAATATGGAACGAAGACGAAGACGAAATTTGCGTCCTAATAGCGCTTTTGTTCCACTACGTAAAAAACGTGCTAAAAACTGTTCATGGGACTCTTTTGAGTACAAATAAAACTCCTAACTCCCGATTTATGCATTTTTTCAGCAACTTGGATATTTATATTGTTACAGTTTCTAATCTATAGTTGCGCTATCTTATACTTTCAAAAAATTCAAGAATAAGAGAAGTTTTAAGAACATCTTGTCAGAGTTAAATTTTAAGCACAGAGCAGCGTACAGATCTTAAAAACTTTAAGCCCCTCTTCAAAGGTGAGACATTTTAAGTGTCCATTGGCAAATCGAGATATGCAAGTTTGCTGGCTTCTATGACTTCTGACAAAGGCTTCTATGACAAAGTGTGGGCAAGGCCAAAGGATGCTTTAGTGGGTGCCAGACATGTTCAGGAGGAATTCTCCGATACTTACTCTCTTCTTTACTTTTTCTTATCATCAAAAAACACCTAGCTGAAAGCAGAAGGCATATCAGGATGGGAAGTGTTCAAGGCGTAAGTCTTTGCCAGCGAATTTGCTATCTCGTAACAAATAATTCCGACATGGGACGGAATCCATTATTTAGAATTCAAAGTTTGCAGATAATTTGATAGATAAGATAGATATTCAGAACTTGTCACCAACCTTTTTACAGTTTCTTAAAAGTTGGAAGGAGAAACGGCTAACATTCAATATCCGAATGCTTTTAAAAATCATGTTCAGCAAGATTGTCAATATAGTAAAGACTTTTTTCCCGATAATCCTAAGACCAGAAAACAGAACAAAAGTTTGGATTTCTGTATTTGAGACACTGAGAGTAGAAGTAGAGGTCTTAACGTAGGCACCACTGCCATTATAACCTTGATTACTTGCTGCCATCAGTATATATTTGAAGAATATCACAAGGTATATGACTAAGAATTTCAATAACCATTTGTCGAAGAAAATCAGGATTGCCATTAACTTTTAACTGGGTAGTACTCATAAGATTTCAAGTGGAATTGACCCTAGAATATTTACATATTGCTATCAAATGGATTTTGGTTCTTCAATAGATTTAGAAAATATAATAAAAATAATTGAAGTTCTTTGCAATATATTTGAATATATTTTTATGTTATTTAAAACCCCCATTATAACTTTTAAAACTTATATGTATTTAACGAAAATGTGTGTGGATATAAAATTCGAAAGATATTTTTTGATGAATATTATTTGCTATAAAAAGATTATATTTTCTGAAAGAACATTTAAGGATATGATGCTAAATAAACTATTATAATATATTATATTTTACTCTAATCATTATTAGTTATCGGTCTACTGAGACCATTAAATCTTTCTAAATGCATTTTGTCAGCCTATGCTGTTACAATGTTAGGTACTTAAAAAAAATGCAAAAAGTTATTCTTAAAAGCATTAAAAAAGAAACAAAACTCTTGACAGTTATTATACCATTCTACTGGGATGTAGTATATAGTTTAGAAATGACAAGTTACATGAAAAAGTGTCGTAGATAAAAGTGTCGTATAGTTTCTTTTTTTATGAGTGATAAGGGAATATGACAAAAATTGCATTCTTTATTAACAGCTTCTTCTACAAATTTTTTTCAAAAAAATTGTAAAAAATTATTCACTTTTTTTATTTTATTATTAAATACAAGGAAATGAAACAAAATAAAGTATGCAAGTTTTAAGTAGAATTTTTATTTTTACAGGTATAAAAACATTTAATTTTAATACTACTTTACTATTTCGAGTTATCTAGGGCTAATGGAAAAAAGTTAAATATTAGTCTTCGTGATAGTTTTTGAAACAAGGGACAACACAGAGGGATACATGACATTCTGTACACTGGTACTTGTGTGTGTGTGGCCTCTCTTTTCCTACTGGCTTACCTCTTTACGGAAGCACAGAGTACACTGTCTATTTGGATTAGTTTTTTTTTTAAGCAGCAGGAATAACGTCTGGAAAATGCCCAACCTGAGTGGTGAAAGACGAATGCTGGATCTTCCTGATGCGGCAAAAACTATTCACTATGATTTTCTGAAATTATTTTTTCAAACTCAGTTCCATTCTCAATTGTTTAGGTGATCGTGAACTTCCTGATTTACAGTACAAAATGTAGGGTACGTACAAAAGAATCACTTCCGCTATTTTCAATGTCCACCATAATCACTCTCCGGAAAATCATCGCTTTCGCTATCTTGTACATCGCCATTATTTTACTTTTTTTCATCGGAACTATCCTTCTTTAGATATTACTAATCCATCAGCCGACGTGTACTTTACAATAGGGAAACACGTGACCTATCCCGCCAAAAAAGATCCATGAAACCAACAAAACTTTGCAAACTGCCAACCAAAGCTGAATATTTCCTTTCATTTCCTCCTGGCCGATTAAAACCATGATAAAACAAATCGTACTGACAAATTCTGCTTCACCCGAGTTTATTCAGGATAATAATTAACTGCAATATATATGAACTCGAGATAACTCGGGATAATCAGGCAAGCGGTTAACTCTTCAATATACTTACCTTTAATAAGATAGAAAAATTATTCTTTAAGAGATATAGGTGGAAAAAAATCACAGATTTATGCTTAAAGAAATATGATTTCAAAAATTTAACAGGAAATTAAATGTCTTGGAAATAAATATAACTCTTTTATATTAATAAATCAAAAATAATTTCTTCTTTTCTAAAGATATTCATATAAACTAAACTGTTAAATTAATCAAAAAAAGCCATATTCATGAAATTTGATTTGTTCTTAAATTTTTAGAATATATCAATAGTATACTTTGTTCAAAATAAGTGTAATAATGAAAATAGATACACAATTCATAACAGTGGCATAATTTCTAAAAAATATAACATGAATTCTATAGATTTGAAAATATTTTAACTATTTGAAAATAATTCAACAAACTGAAATTTATTTGCTAAATAACTTTTAACTAGATTGATCAGAAATAAACTGTAGAATAATTTTGCCGTCTATTTTTTCAATGTCAGACATAGTGTCAATATTATTTACAAGAATTATATATTATATTAGATAATATTTCTAATTTACACATATTATATTATATCGTAATGAAAAGAATTCCGACGGGTATTTTTATTATGCTAAAATAAAACTTTCTAGATATAAACTATTTTTTAAGTGAGAATAGTTATGACTGCATTAAAAATATACAGTTCTAATTTAAATAATTAATTTATTTTTCCTTTTCCTTTTTTTTTTTTTTTTGCAAAATGTGTTAAAATGCACGAAATGTTTCCAAAATATTGTATTAACGAAAGATAAAAATTGCGATCTATAAAACATACAAGGTTAAGTTTTAGTCCTAAACTATTAATTAGCAATTTTTAAATTATTGTGTTAAGTAAAACGACAAAAAATTAAAAAATAATTTCAAAAATTGTATCAGAATCTTCAGAAGTTTCATATCGATATGCCTTTAAATGTAAAGGATTTCAAATCAACAAGTAAAAATGTGATAAAACGCATATCTCATAAAAATAACAGCAATGAATTAATTCCAGAAATGTGCTAAGGTTTTCTTCGTATATTATATTTTAAAGAAGTATTTGAAAAATAATAACAACGTTTCTTCATAATTAATTTTTAAAAAAAAACTTTGTACAGAGTTTTATAAATCTAAAAAAGTATTATTTAATAAATAAAATCTCTAAATTAATTTAAGAACTTTTTGGCGCATTGAGTGGTTATCATGAAACTTCCAATAAAAACAATATTCTGTATATGAAATGAGTGAGCAGATTGCCTCAAAATTTGGTACATGGATGATACGAGTTATGTTTAAAAAATTCAAAAAACAAGACATGTGTCCATCAGTTGGCTTTGAAAGAAAAAAATGGCAAGTGTGTCAGGAAATGACTCATACCGATGCATGAATGACTTGAACAATTCAGGAAAAAATATTTATAAATAGTAAATTGTAAAATTGAGAAAAAATTAATACGTTCGATGGTTCTACAAAAATTCAGGTATTTTAAGTCAGATGAATGCTGGTATGTTTTATCTTGTAGGAGGTGGAACCAAGAATTTCAAACAGAATGACCGGGAAACATGGCATGATTAGTATAAGAGACAACGTTGTGTGTGTTTTATGTTCTGGAACAATGGTATGCAGAACATTTACTGTAAAACCGCATTTTGACACAAATCCATTTGTCAAAAAATTGAACCAGAGCAAAAAGAATTCATTGATTAGAACTGATTGGGTGATTCCGATTCAGTATGCATTTTGTTAAAAGAGAGTAACATTTTACAATATTATTATAGTTATTTTCATCTTATCTGTAACAACAGAAGTCATACTAATGTTATTTCATAACTTGAATTACTCGTATAGCTAAATCACATGTATACAGTGCAAAGTACATGTGTACAGTACAGCACATACAGCGCAAGTGAGTTTTGAGTTGTTAGTACTTGTATCCATAATTTTCCCTATAAACAGAAGTCAAAACTATTCGACTGCACTTCTATGTATCATTATACATTTCCTTCGAGAAAATAGCACGTTGATCCATAAAGGTTCGCTATCCCTGATCCAGTGCGGTTTGTGTGATGACATGATGATAGAAAGCTAATCTATAAATGTTCAAATTGTTTATACACGCCATTCGGATAATTTCTTTGCAAAATTGCCGAGTTTTGGTGCAACATAGTCGATGTTTTTGATTTAGCAATATAGTGGATATAGTGATTTCATGGTAACTGATATTTTTGATAAATATGTTTGAATTTGTATAAGCCTAAGTCATGTGCAGTGCATATACTAAATTTGGTGGCGTACAGTTTATCGATCTTAGCTGCATAACGATGTTCATAAGTAAGTTTATTCGCAATCATCCTGTATATCAATATGCTGTACTCATAATTATTTTGAATCAATAAATTACTAATACCATTCACAAAGAAATTTTTTTACAAAAAATATGAATTTGTATTAAACAGAACGACTTTTTGAAAACGAGGATATTGCAGATTATTAAAAACTACTTGTGTGTTTTTACTTATTTTTCATCCACTAACTAATTTATTATTATTATGAAAAAATACAAATACATTTTTTCAAAGATTCCGAAAAAAAATCCCATAGGAAGCAATTAGTAAAGAAAAAAAAGTATTTAATCTAAGTTTACACTAAGACAGAATCTTTAGTTTAATATGGTCAATATAAAATTAAAAACTTTATTTTAATATAGAAACAAAAAAATATATATAATCACTTACTTACTGTATAGAAATGCATATTGCTTTCTATTTTTGTAAAAGCACATTTTGCACTTAAATGATTTGGCAAACTCAACTATACTGTTATTTTTTAAAATGAAAAACAATTATAAAATATTTTCCTTTTAATGTTTTATACACTCAGTTCTGCATTGATCATTAGTTTCGGAAGATTTACACAGTGAAGAAATTTATTTTATAAAATACACTTCGCAGTTAAACATAACAGTCTATGAGCACTTCAGAATACTTGAACGAGCTCAATTATAAAATGAAAACTTATTTTCTAAAAAGATGGAAACTTTTTACTATTTTTATATTACGTAATATACAATTATCCATTCAACTAAATTATTTTGCAAATTCTTTATCTCGTTTGCGGCCACAATAATAAAAATAATAAGACACATACTAATTAATGTTCTAAATAAAAATCAGAAAAAATAATACCTCATAAGTAATTATACGCCTTTTCAAAAAATTTTATTTGAAATTTTCATTTGATTCTCAAAAATTTCACGAAAGCTTAATGTGGATAACTAATTATCCCTTCATGGACGCATTTTCTAATTTTAAGAACTTGAATTCTTCGCTGCTTTCTTTTATTTACAATTATCCATTAAAATAAATAGATTTTGTCATATCAGATCTTAATGACGCAAAAGAAAGCGTATTTCTTATTTCGCTTCGTGCATTTTATTACTCATGGAAGACTGACATAATCATTGTTTTTGTTTTTAATATGGAAGAAGTGTTTGGGCCGCTTATTTCATTTATAATTTTGTAAAAATTCTCATTAAGTAAGTTAGCAGTGCAAAAAATGTGAATTCATTGTTTCT
>BMAO01009900.1:0-24276 GCA_019973975.1 Trichonephila clavata | reverse complement strand
GGCTAACGTCGAACATACCCTTTTTCTTGGAATCGATTCAAAGTCTTACAAAGACACTTTTTGCCATTCCAACAGCGTCCGCTACAGTTCTTTGTGTTTGTCCTGATTCTATTCTCCCTATAATATACCAAGCCATGGATTACGGTAGATCACGTTGTCGTGATATTTTCTAGTCACCTTTTTTTAAAACATCAGCTGAAATGTTGAATTTTACCACCGAGACAACGAAAAACAACAGCTTCCACGTAATTACGATTTTGGTGCTTATATCTTTTTGCTGGTTATTGATGTCATGGATGTTAATTTGCATATGAAGTTTTCTTCTTCTGTTTCTTTCCACACTTTCGTCTATGAATTTGTTTTACGTTAGTTATCAGAGGAAATGAGTAATTTCGTTATATCCATGTGCTTTCCTAATTTTTTTGAGCAGTGTATATATATATATATATATGTATATTACATATATATACAATTTTATGCTTCAACAACAAATGAAACATGTTTGAGGGATGTCATTTATGGGACATGTTGACATGTTTCATTTTTGACGTTGCTTTTATATTATATTTTACTTTGTATAACAATTACAAGATACGAAAATATGATGTTTTTTGCTTTGAAGTAAACAAGTTATAAAAACTGAATATTGACCGACAAAGAATCAATTAATGAACCATGGTTGTAATCACCAAAAGTACTTCTATTGTACCCACATTCTTGGCTAAAAATTTATCGTTCCGTAGTATTTTATTCCACAAGTCAACGCACGCAGCATTCTACTATGGAGCATTAATTAGATTCACTACATACGGGTTTCGATGTCATAACATATCTTTCCTTTTTACTACTTTCAAAATCTATTTATAGAACTTGATTCTTATTTGTTTCTATAAGTGATAGTGCATCATGTGATGATTTCATTTTAATTAATACAAAAGAAATTAAATTGTTGATAATTTTAAGATATCTAGTTATCTTGTAAAAATTTATAAGGTAATTCAATCAACAAAATTTGTTATTATTGAGAAACTCTTTAACGTTATTATAAGTTATTGATCGATTTATTGTATTAAATGAAAAATAAATTATATTTTTAAAAAAACTAAGAAACACGCCTTTATAGAGAATCGAACTAAAAAGTAAAAAATTAATTCTTAATATAAGAATAAAATGATTAACGAGAAAATTTATGTGAATTTAACCGAAAGAATAGGAGAAGGAGGTGAGAAAGCTAATCATCATCTCATGATTGAATCTAAATTAGTAAAACTTTGATTAGATGAGATTGAAGGGTGATGAATTCAAAATTCGAATCCAGCAGACCTTTGTGTAAAATAATGACTGTTGTATCATGCAAAATTAAATGGAAGTTCTCAATGGTAATCTGATTATCCCACATTCATACACATATTCAGGGCCGATCCTAGCAGGTGTGCAACGCGTGCACCGTACGCGAGCTGTCAAAACAAGGGGCGGCCGCAGTCCGCATCAAACCATCATCATCCTAACCATCACACAAACAAAATTTTTTACGAATTTCTAAAAATAAAACTTATATCAATTCGAATAAATATGCTGAATTTTAAATAGTCATTGAAAACTAAAGATAAGTCCCGCTTTCCCAACAGTATAGCCATAGCTTAGAAAAAATAGAATGTTAGAGCACAGTGTGTTGGCCCATTGTCCATTACTGTCTACTCTTTACACTCATCTCTCTCTTTTGATAGCAAAATCGTGACACAGCTGGTAATATCGCAATAAAAAAGGTTTTTTTCCCCTTTGCTTATAGAAGGCACTGGAAGGCGCACTAAGCATCGAAGCTTAACAAAACGCCTCAAAAATCTTTGCGAGATTTGCTTAGGAAATTATCTCATGGTTAATAATACCTATACCAATTTGCCTTTGGGGAAAATTAGAAGTTTACAATTTAATAATAGCCTTACCAGTTAGAAAACAAAATAGAGGAAAGAAGTGATTTTTGTGCCTAGCTGCCTTTTTATTAATGTTTTACTTTGTATTATTATACAAGTAGATGAGTTTATAACGTCAACGTTAAGTATTAGTCAAAATATGAAAATTCTCTACAGCAGGGGCACTTTATATCTTTGCACGCGTGCGGCTGACACCCTAGAATTGGTTTTGCACATATTTGCTGGTAATATCAGTATAAGATAATTAAAAATGTCCTGTGTGCCAGTATACCACGCATTAATAACGTTGAAATAGCTATTTTAGGGATGGATTTTACATGAAGCATTGTACAGAGGGGTAAAACAAAATCCAAATGGATCTCGGGGTCTCGCTTAGAATAACAATTGCAAGAATAAATGATGAACTCGACTTCGTCTTTTAACATTGGCTTAAAATTACAAATTATTACATTATTTATTTTGCTTATCAGGTACAACATTCAACAACATTAACTAAAACAGGAAATCACAACGGTCACAGAATGTCAAGGATAAAATTGAAATGATCGGGGGATTTTAAAAGCTATATATATTGTACATAAATATTTTTTCTTTAAAATTTTGTTTTGCTTTATGACGCGTTTATCCTTTATTTTTTAAAAAATTATAAATAACAAAATTATAATTAATAAATAATTAAGATATTGAAAAAATATATATTTAATTTTAAAAAAATTATAATATGGAAAGGAAGAAACTAATTCATAGTAAAATAGAAAATGTGTAATTTTTAAAACATTTATTGGTGTATTTTTGAAAATATGTATTACAAAAAAACCGCCTCCCAAATTTGATATCCCGAAACATCTCTCAGAAAGAAAATAACGTAACATAAATGCATTCGTAATCCATATTTTATTTCTTTAATCCTTTTTCCAGCCCTCCGCATATTTCTCCATGTTAATGATACGAGAAAATTTGAGCCTGTGGATATATCAAAGAGGTTCGCTAGGCGGAAGCGGATGATCATTTCCGGAGCGGAACTTCCGACCAGTATAAAGAATATTAATGTGTAAGTCATCGCGCGCCCCTTTATTTCGGACCTTCAACCGTAAAAAAATTGTTTCCGAGCGGATTTCAGGACTGCTGAGTAACGTGCATGTGGGTGTGATTGGTATCTCTAAATATAATTATCTCAACATTGATATTGATGAAGCATAAAATATTAGTACGAAGCTTATTTTCATCGTTGTAAAATCTTCACTTAATTATTATTATTGAAATTAAATCATAAGTTTGCTTACAGAATGCTCTGAAGAGGCTAGAAAGGTAGAGGTTTTATGAGGATATTTCATTTCTAAGATAACTTGATAAATAAAAAAAAACACGTAATTTTTTTTTTCTTTATAACAATTTAAAAATAGGTTGTTCGCCGAACTGATTTTCACACTAATATTTGAACTCCTAAAAAGGATGTTGAGGCTAGGTGTGGAAAATTGTTTCGGCTAGAGGGTCACAGTGTAGAAGCGGAAAGTACCGGAGGTCCACACCTTCTTAAAATTATCGCAACCATTTGTTAATTTTACATCTAGAAAAATATAAATTATACCATAAAAATCAATAAATATAAGTTAAATAAAATAGTAATTTTTCTCAATTTATTTATTATAATAATTTCATATCTATAGCTGCAAACACATTTAGTTTTAGATCATTTTAATGAGACAAATACACCATATCACACATTTCTACAATTTTTTTTTAAATGAGAAGTGAGATTATTTGTTGAAATTCTTATAACATTTTGCAAGTTATTGTCAGTCATATTGAATTTATATTTTCTCTTGTTGACCTTCATGCTAGAAAAACTTTGCTCGCACATATAGGTTGACCCAAATATAAAGAGCATTTTTTTGTCTATTTGGTTTCCTGACTGTCATGGCGTGCAGTAAAAAAATTCTTTGCGGGTCACTACTTGCCCACCCCTGGCATAAACATATACACATGCACCAAGGGACGTCTTAAGGCATGGGCCAATTGGGCCCGGGCCTCGGCCACGATGGAGGCCTAGTCTCGTTCTTGACACAGCCTTAGTAAGATCATAATTCGAATATTTTCAAAGGGGTAAAATGTTTTTCCAGTTGCATTCTCCGAAAAACTGGAAATTTTGGACGATATGTCAACCGGCTACATGTGATGACCGTTGTCCATGTATAGACCTAGGCCTATATCACCATACACCCTTATTATTCATTAAGTCAAAAGGCGGCAGTCGGTCCAGGCAGTTTGTGCGATTGTAAGTCATGCACATTTATTTTTTTCTGGTCATTTTTTATACTATTTTTTGACAATGCATGCTATGTACTGTCTACTTATAAGAATCATAAGTAGGGCCTGCATTTGTATATGCGTCCAAGGCCTATTTTTGCGTAGGGGCTCGGGGGCCTCAAGGAGTTTTAAGACGTTTCTGCATACACCTGATATAACTGGTTATGGGAGTGGTTTAAGCTTCCAAACTCCTCCCATAGACTAACCAATTTTTAGCATAAAAATCACGTCTCTTTACTTTCTTCTATTTTTTTCTTCGAAAATTTAACCTCTATCATGGAAGCAGTATGTGTACACCACTGTTGAGGCTCATCTTCGATCAACCCTTTTATGAAAATATTTGAAGTCAAGTTTGCTTTGAGTTAATATCATTTTAGAATTACCCATTTGGTATTATAAGGACCTTACAATTTTAAATCACTGTCAAGTAATGAAAATGATACCTGAGTTGATATTTTAAAATCCTAATTTTCACACCTTTCAATGGAAATTTTTGAAGTGCAGTTCCACTTGAAGTTATTATTCCTCATTATGATTCTAATAATGAAATCGGTATTTGATTAGAAGATCGTTACCCACAAAACGTGATCTTGTCCACACTTCATTTAACTACCGCAATCTTTAAAAGTTATACATTGAAGAATCGTCTAGTCAAGTGGCAGTGTGATTACAAGAGCAAGTATTTTTTTTTATTTCTGTATCGCATTTTAAAGAAATTAAATCAATTTGTATTTAATATGTAGCAAATTTCATTTTTCTACATTTGAGAGAAAGCTATTCTTGCATTCAAGATCCGCAAGGATAGACAACTAATTGGTTTACTTTTCTGCACATGACTCAATTTCGGAGAATCTGTAATTCTTAATTGAAACCCAGTGGCTAAGTGGGAGTGTACCGCGCTTTCACACCACAGGTCCGGGGCTCAAATCCCGGGCAAGGCAAGGTCGACTGAGCCCTTAATCCCTTCAGTGAGTCGATAAATTAATACCAAGCTTGCTTGGCAATTGAACACTGGGGTTTCACGTCAGACTGACAACTTGACCGAAACATCTGCACATGCACCCTAGCACCGAACGTCACTTAAACTGAGATAGGCACATGCCTTGGCCTTCATGGGCTGTTGCGCTTGCGCAACTGAGTTCAATTCAGTTCTAAGTTCTTAATCACTATAAAATGTATTATTATGCTGTAGCTATTATTTAAAGTATTTAAGGAGGACTTCTGTATTAATTTAGGAAACTAAATTTTAAATACAAAAAAAACCACCCGCTCAATTATAAATCTATTTCACCGTGAGGCCAGCATCTCAGTTATTTTGTATCCGTCAAAAGGAACTAAACTTTAGAGTGTTTCTGTTCGTTGAACAGTGAAAAATCAACTATGCTACACTTTTTTACGTATTTTCCCGGTGCTACTGAATATTCTTAGTTTGGTTTGATTACTTTCTAAGCAAAAATTTCGAAAGTTCTGGGAATATTTGGTAAAAATATTTCGAAAAGAAATAAAGTAAAAATGGTTTGTAAAAACAATATCCGTGTTAAAAACATTGGGAAAGAAATCAACTAAATATGCTAATGTGTCATCCAAATATACGATATGTTTTTTAAAAAAAGTAATCAATCTTTACAAAGTAATCAATTAATACTTATCAATTATTATACAACAATCAAAGTAAGACTTATCAATTATTATACAACAATCAAAGATATACTTACATATATGAATTGCAATCAATTCATACAATATCCATCGCGCTTTCTCTCGAATATTATATAATCATCTTTATTTTAAGGTAATATGGAGAGTATTCTAAATATTTTTATTGCACTTTCAAAATAAAATCTTTTGCCTAAACTTTCTACATTTATCTTTAGATTCTTAATAATAAAAAAGAGTAAGATAAATAAAAAATAAATATATTGCTATAAAAGTTTTATTGTTTCTAACATTAAATCAATTTATTATTCTTTAAGACTGATTTTAAGCCTATGTTTCCATCTATTTTAATTATATGAGATTAAGTCTTAAAATTAGATTGCGAAATGTTTCTTCCGAAAGAACTTTCAGGCCATTGAAATATTTATTTGAGGGGTTTTTCTATGGAGAAAATTATAAAAATGAGTCCCACAATATACTTAGTATGTCCTTCAATTCGTAAAGAAGAATGTAAGTCAAGACATGTGTTCCCAAAGAATCAGATTTAATCTCTTCTTAGCATTGCGACAAATTATATAAATGCGAAGAAGATGGTTACAATATTTTCTTTTAAATGTAATAACAAGGGGAAAGATATCAAAAAATCATCTCTTTTTGGTTTAAAAATATTTTCCTTTACAAATAGATTAGTCGTAGCCACCGATCCGCTATCTACTTTCAAAATCGGATTTGAAGGTCAAAATCCCTTTCGTCATTATTAAGAAATCCATTTTTAGCAATTTTTTAGGGCATTAATAAACAACGCTTTATAAGGAGAGAAAAAAATGAAGGGGATACAAAAAATATTGAAAAAAGAAGTTATTTTCTAATAAATCAAATGATATACACAGGTTTTTTTAATGCAATATGCACATTGTCGTACATTGGAAAATATCATTGAAATTGCATTAGAGAAAGCTTTAAGAATTTGCTACGTTAATCACCTTGAAATTATAACGATTTATCTATGCCAGAAGGGTCACTGGTTTTATTTCAGTAGAAAATGTTACAAATATGTAGAGATCCTTTGTGGCTTGCAACGCTCTATCAAACTTTAATTTGATGTCCAAGATGTCATTTTAGATTATGATGGGGAGTCGACTCAAAGTAATTTAGTAAACCTTTTTTTCCACTTTCTCTCTCTCTCTCTTTATTTCTTTTGAAATACATATAATATATAAAAATATACTTATTACACACATAGCCTAAGCTAACATTCAAAATACTTGGGAAAAGCTTTTTCAAAAGCCCTGTAAAAAAGTTGTAAAAATCATGGTTGTAATGACACATCATCTAAATAAAATAGGAAGCTTTCCATCTAGTATATGCCAAATTTGTAATCGGCCATCATGCATGCAGACCATTTTCTTAAATGCTCAAAACTAGATTAAGATATGCTCTTTTTGACTCTCAAAAATAAGGTAACATAAGCATACTAGAATGCCAATACGTTCATGAACACTTTGAAAAGACAACATCTCTTGTATTCCTTTTCTTGTTGTTTAAATTTTTATCTTTTTTTTTCTTTCTTCCGTTAATTGTCCAGATTCTTACTTCAAATGTTTGTTCTTTTTTTTATTATTAATCATTGTTCTCGTGTGATACTTGAGCTGTTTTATATTTTTAGATTGATCCCTCCAATATAACCATACTTGTATGTAACAACACATAAACTTATTACAACACTATTTTGAATGAGTGGTGTAAAGTTAGCTTACGGAGAGAATTATCAAAATAGCATTATCTATCCGGCATTTAATGTATTTGAAAACTGTTAGTTCGAACTGTATGAGAATAATAAAGAAAAAAACCCAATTTTAAAAGCAGCTGATAGAGAATCAAATGGATTTTTAATGCCATCATTTAAATGAAACATATATTCTGAATATACAGTATTTGATCTGATACGGGGCTAATAATTCTCAATAATATTACTTGTCTTCTACTTAAATTAATTATACAATATTTTGTGTTGCAAACTATTTATTCCATTATTGAATTTCTATTCTCCTTTCCATAGACATTGCATCAGAGATTCAATGAAAACGTCTACATTATTTGTCATTCGATGTGGTATTTAACACTTTAATGGATGCCTTGCTATTTTCTTACCATAGAGCAGCAAATAGAAGGGCATATACCTCTTTGTTCACGAATGTATTAATATAAACTATTCAATATCATTAATATGGATAGTTTTATACAAGTACTGCTTAGGTCTTGAATAAATTTACTGTTATATGGGGTTGTCTGAAAAGAAGTATGACAATACCTTTAAAAATTAATTAAAAATAAACAAAGATTTTCACTTATGCTTCTTTTTATGTTCCATTAGGAAAAGTTTCTGTTTAATGAAATGTGAACTAGATGGTGCAGCATCCCGTTTTTCAACTTTCCCGTTTCAAAATGACTTTACCGCAAGAACAAAGGCAAGCTTTAGCATGGTTTATCGCATGTAAATCTACAAATCATGTAAAGTGTAAATGGGTCACACCCCCACAGGAGTTCGGAAGTGAAAAAAAGTTCCCCAGGCGATGGATATGGAAAGAGGAAGTCCAATAGCTTGTGTGTGTGTGTGTGTGTGTGTGTGTGTGTGTGTGGTGTGTGTGTGTGTGTGTGTGTGTGTGTGTGTGTGTGTGTGTGTGTGGTCACCCAAATCACATTAGAACATAATACCTTCGAACTTTTTTTTTGTATGGATACGTGAAAAAGATTGTTTATTAATATTCAATTAGTGACAATGATGAAATGAAAAGTCGAATTACAGTGGTCGTTCAGATTGTCGATCTTGCAACGATGATTAGAACGCGGCTAGAAATCTCGTATATACTCGATGTGTTGCGAACAACTATCGGTGCGCACACAGAAATCGTGCAATAAAAAAAACTTTGTAAAAAAAAAAAACTTTAGCATTTTCTTTATGGAACATAAAAAACTATAAGTGAATATCTCTGCTTATTTTTTTTAAAAATTAAGGTTTGAAAGTGTAACCATACTTTTCAGACTTTGCAACGGTACTTAACTGTTGTATATCTTTAGAGGAATCTTGTTGAAAAAGTCTTTGAAATATGCTTTCTGAAAAAAGTTGTCTGTATTGGTTCTAATTTCTTACCTGAAGTCCATCGTAAAAGAACATGATAATAGCAGAAAAAACATTTGCGGCGACAATCTGGTGGCCAACTAATGGAGCCCTCATAGAAATCGTGCAATAAAGCATTATAAAAAGACTTTAATGTTTACTTTATGGAACAAAAAAAAACCTTAAGTTAATTTTTTTATTTATTTATTTGTAATTATATAATAGTTGAAATTGTAGTCACACATACATGCTTTTCGGACACCCGGTATATTTATTCATCACGGATATATATTACATAGTTAATTTAACTATTTATAAATAATTATTAATTCACAGTTGGTACAGTAATTATTTCCTTAACTGTAAACGAAGCATCGAAAATAGTCCCTTGCCTCCTCGGGTTCTAGATGATCCCATTCCTGTTAATGGAGCTCTTTACGCCATTTTCCATAGTTGCTTTCCATAGTTTAATGCTTCAATAGTTGATGTGTAAGTTTTAATTAAAGCTACTTAACAATTACGCAAATCATTTTTGGCGAGAAACTTCAAAAGTTAATTTCATAATTGATGATAATGGTTTGTTAAATTGGATGCATTTAATCTCGAGATGAGTTCAAGAAATATTTTTAAAAAATGACTTTTTTGTAATTTTTACTAGAAGCAATCAAAACAAGTAATAAAAAAAATTTAAGTCAGTTCCTACTTAGATCAACAACAAAAAAAATTTAGTTTAGTTTACTTTTTATTAAGTAGTTACAATTAATATAAATATGTATATACATACGACAGAACCACAACATTAAGTGGGAATTAATTTTTATTAATTATCATTAAAGTATCATATTGTCATTCAAAATAATCGTGTACATAAAATTTCAGTTCAACTGAATGCTTTGAAACGTGAGGGGAAAAAAATTTTTAAAATAATTTTGGCCCAAGTCGCTAAAATTAAGCCAACGTGACAGTACCTGCAATTCTTTAAATAATTAATTTCAGTCCATTAATTTTAATTAGTTATATATAAATTATCGTATTGTTATCCAAAACAATAATGTATAGAAAATTTTAGCTCAAATGAGCGCTTTAAAACAGAAGGAGAAAAAAAACCTTTTCAAGTTGTATCACGCCAAAATGGTCCCTAAGTCGCCAAAAATGATGCCAACGTGGCTGTATTCGTAATTCTTTGAATAATTAGTTTTAATCAATTAATTTTTATTATTTATAATTAAATTACTGTATTGTAATCCAAAATAATGGTGTATATAAAATTTCAGCTCATTTGAGTGCTTTAAAATGTATTTTATTAACAATTGAAAATTTGAACAAGATAAATATAGAGAAAGTGTGACTAATAGTAGAAATTGTGAAAAAAAAGAAAAAAAGAAATAGAAAAAAAGAAAGAAAAAGAAAGAAAGAAAATATCACATCCAAAATGTAGAGACTGATATTTCTAAGCAAGGAATCCCACTCTCAGTAGCATTATGCGGGAAGAAATCAATATGATTAAGACCCGTCTGACAACTTGAATGGGATCCAAACTCGAGCTTATGACTCGTCATGTTAGAAATTTGAACACTTGTTCCCGAGATTACAGAAATCCAACATATATATATATGATAAAACTGTTATATAACCTCTATTGATTATTTAAAAAATTCGTATTATTTTTAGTAAAATCAATCCCAGTATTTAAAAACACAAGATTCATAAGCGGTATATATCTACATATTTTACCATAAAAAATCTTTTTCGCCTTTTACTAAACATTCGATATATACACTGGTGTCCAAAATTAACGTTACAAACATAAATTTTCTATTATTTCAAGAAATATGCTACTGTTTTTTGAAACTTATATTATACGTAAAGTTAGCTAAAACAAGCATATTATCCTGATTTTGTAAGTTTTGATTGAGAAAAGGAATTTTTATGGCCGTTTTGAGTAGAAAAACGTTAAAACCGTTTTCACAGAAGAGCTTTTTGTGTTTAGACCGGTGTATCAAACTATAATAAGCATAAGTTTGTGTTAATGTTTTGTTAAAATAAGTTCCCACAATCCGTTAGGTAAGGATTTCAGATGGAGAGCCTTTGGTGGATTGAGGGTGGGATGTCCCAAGCAGAAGTAGCCCGAAACCAAAATGCTTCTCGAATGGTGATATGCAGATAGTGGAAACAATTTCAAACGGGTAGTGTTAGAAGACTTGGACAAGGTCGACCAATAGCTGCAACACCTACAGAAGATTGATATTTGACAAGAAATGCACGTCGTCAAAGAGACATGTCAGCTAAGGAGCTTGCTCATGACTTTGCTGCTGCCACTGGAAAAACAATTTCGTGGCAAACTGTTTTCAGAAACTTAGCTGAGAAGGCCCTTTGTGCCCGATGGCCAGTGGTATGTGTCCCTCTTAACCAATCACAGAAAAAAAACTCATCTTTTATGTAGACAAGAACACGTGTTTTGGGCAAATCAAGAGTGAGCCCGTGTACTTTTCACTGATGAGTTCGATTTCAATGTCAATGGTGATTTCTGTCGAGTTTCCTTTTGAAGACAGCCTGAGACTCTCTACGATTCTTCTAACATAAGAGGATCCAATCGATTTGGTGGGTGTGGAATTCTTGTTTGAAGAGGCATTATGATAGACGGCTGTACATCGCTACACATTTTTGATGCGGGTTACTGCATCAAAAATGTGTAACATGATGCGGGTTACTGCGCAGTGATATAAAGGTGAAGTTCTTGAACCTCATGAGAGACTGTTCCAAGGAGCAACTGGTCAAGATTTTATTTTTATGGATGATAATGCGAGGATGCACAGAACTGGTATTGTCGAAGACTTTTTTGAAGAAGAGGTTATTTGCTGGACGGAATGGCTAGCAAAATCTTCTGACCTATATCCAATCAAGCATGTTTTGGATGCTTTAGGAAGAGTCATTGTTTGACGTCAATTTCCTTTAAACACACGACAGACATTAAAATCTGCGCTTATAGTAGAGTGGGGATTGTTACCATAAGATGAAATTAACAACCTAATTTGTAGTATGAGAGCTCGTTGTGAATGAAGCCTGTATAGCAGCAAAGAGTGGCCACATTCCTTATTAGGCATTCAATTTTTTAAGTATTACATAGCGTGTTTTGACAATTTTTTTTAATCTAATTCGCATACTACAAGAAGTAACTCCCATTAAGATATTGTTTGTTTCATAATTATTCTCAGAGTATGAGGAGCGCATGTACAAAATTTTATCATAAATAAAGAATTATATGCAAAGGTATTGCATTTTTTGTGTTAGTAACCTTAATTTTGGACACCAGTGTATATACACACAACTCTTTTTTTTACACAGTGTTTTTTACACGAATTTAATGAATTAGGTTTTTTTTTACGAACTTTTTGTTCTAGTGCGAATTTTAACAAAATTGGAGGCTCGTGTTCTTTGAAGGAGGACGATTTGATCGAATTTACGAGGTATTAAATAAGACAATAATGACAAAGTCGAAGGTGAAATTTAGTTGTTAACCCCCGATTTAATTTGAGAGGTCTTGAAATTTGCTTCAAGTATGAAACAATATTTTCTTACTCATAATCCTGACATAGAGCTTGCATTGAAATTTCTACGTTATCTTGTGTAGAAGGGTATCAAGCATTATATAAGCAACTTGAGAAACCAAAAAAAAAAAAAAAAACTACAGAGGCTGTTTATAACGAACAAAATTCTTCATTTGATTTAAAGCTAACACTTTGATGCTAGACATATTTGATTTGACATTATGCTAGACATATTTATTTGACTTTTGACATTTATTTTTTGCTAGACATATTTATTTGTTTTTATTTGATTTGACATTGTGCTAGACATATTTGATTTGATTTTGACATTATGCTAGACATATTTGATTTGACATTATGCTAGACATATTTGATTTGACATTATGCTAGACATATTTAAAACATCTACTGATGATAGCATTTTTGATCCAGTTCGTAATAAACGTGCACGCTTGTCATCAAATAGCGTTGAATTGTAGTTAGTAATTTTACTCCAAATTTCAATTTGAATCTTTATATGTTGTATGTACTTATAGACTATAAATATTTTCATTGTACACAAATTAAAAACTTTTTGTTATAAAAATGAATTGTTTATAAATATGTAACATAGATTTCATTATCACTTTTTTGCGTGGTTTTTTTGGGAAAATATTTAGAGTTTTTTCATCTTACAGATTTTTTAAAGTTGTGGAACATACCCCCAAATTTACTATATGTCGCATGCATTTTTTTGTGCGATTTTTTTTTTTACACGGCTTTTTAATGATCGTATCTACCGAGTAAAAAGAAGAGTTGGGTGCATGCGAAATGATTCTACTACTCCATTCTAATATAGAAAGCTATGAAAAATGCGTCCTCTAGAAAAACATAATCAATAATATATATTTATTCAACTTAATCTCGTGATATTCAATGCAAACAAAAAAACAATAAAAGACGTATTTACTTAGCCTTATTTTGCGATGGATTACTTTTGTTTTGAAGAAGATAATTTATTCCATCCAAGTTATATTTTTAGATATTGTAGTTCTAACAGAAAATTGACTCAAAGTTATTACCTTACATCCAAATTAAAAAATATTGTATATTTTTGTGTGCCCTTTTAAGATTAGTGGCTTTCACAACATGTTTATAGTACTGCGTATATGTATATGCAAATTTATGTGATTATAATATTTTTGTTTCTTTCCTATTACTTCGAGAAAAAAAACATAGTAGATAATTAATTGGAAACATAAGAGCTTTCCTCCTAATAAACTTTTTTTTTGTTGGATTATGCTTAGTTATATGGAATTAAAAAATGAGCCTTTTTTTAAAAAAAACATTTTGGATAAAAAATGGACCGATTAAGGGGTTAAGAAGTGAATATAAATATTTTTTGTAACACTTTATTATTATGTTTCATGCTAGAGTTAATTATATATTTTGTACTGTTAGGCAGTTTTCAATAATTGTACAATTTATTAATAATTATTAAAAATTACTTTTCTTTCATTATATATGGTAATTCGTTCAGAACTGCCGTTTGTCATTATCAAATCAATCGTTGCAAATGTTTTACGATGTTAATAAAAATGATAAAAACGTCTCGGGTAAAAAATTTATTTTCTTTAAAAAATTACGATCTTATTTATTTTTCACGCATTTAATATTAAACAGGACATCTATAATTTTTAGATGAGAGAAAAAACTGTTGAAATAAATCACAATGCTAATGCACTTAACCAAATAGAATTTTAATAAAAGGTGGTATTTATTTGTTATTTGACCAAAAGTATCTAAAATAAACTTATAAAAATGATTCCAGGCCCCTTTTTTATACAATAGCATTCAATTAGTTTGTCAGAAAAGATGTTTTTTTTTTTTTTTTTTTTGTGAGAAAGGCTGTTGTTAAAATGGAACTCAAATTGAAATTCTCTAAAAGTAGCTTATTTTTTTATAATCATTTTTGCTAAAAATAGTTTTTAGAACTTCGGAATGAATGTTAAATTATTTAAATTCTCTAAAAGTAGATTATTTTTTATAATCGTTTTTGCTTAAAATAGTTTTTAGGACTTTGAACTGAATGTTAAATTATTTGAATTCTTCTACTGCTCACTTATATTTCAACTTTGCATTCAAATATTATGCATTTTTTCCCTTTCAAATAGGTGGTATCAAAGGCAACTAAGCCTTTGTTGTTGTGGCAAGTCCCCAAACGAGAGAGTCATGTCATTGGTGGCACCATCTGGTGTTGGCTTCCGCTGCCAAATTTTTGAAGCTTGAATTTATTCAAATATTATACATAGCTTACTAATACTGAGAACAAAAAACATTTACTTATTTGGATATAATATAGTTGAGAATTATTACTTATTTAAATACTTGTTTCAAGTAAATAAATAATTATAGAAAATTGAAAAAAAAAATATTATATATTTAAAGAGGCATGGTACAAAGTAGGTCAAACATGCGAGAAGAATTTAATGGGACAAAAAATATTGTGATCAGAGTTTTATGTATCTAACAACTGAAGGTTTTTTTAAATCAAAAGTTTTTGATTATCTTTAAGTCATTTGGTCTCTTCTTTGAATTAACGAATTTAATATTTTAACGGTTCTGCATTTTAATAAAGTTCATTTTTCGCAAAAGAAAAATCCTTGGGAATCCGATATTTTTTACATAAGAGCAATGGTTATTCAAAATTGATTTATAGTATAGTAAAGGAAATCACACGATCATTATCATTATTTTAGTAAAATATTAAAAAAACAAAACTTGAAAAGAGAGACGTTGACTTGCAAAAAAATATTAATTGAGAAGAATAAAAGTAAAGTAATTTTTTATATTTATTAACGAAGTAAATTAAAAAAACCACGGATCGCATTCCTTTTTCTCTGTTTAAATATGTGTAATATTTTTATTCAAGCATTTTTTACAAAATTTTGAGCCACAAGGAACAATTTAATTATACATAAAAACATGTATAATTATCTTTCAAGAAGTTCCGAAATTTTTTTAAAAATATTGTGTGCATGATACTTACACAAATGTTCAAAATAAATTTATTAAATATCATAAAGTTCGAACAAAAATAAGAATTTTTTTAATATTTATTCCGGTTTCTTTAAACATAAAATACTGAAATAATTATTTCTTAAATTTCATTTAAGGTTCCTTTTTCGGCATTGTCAAGTCGTGGATTCTGTCGCCACTGAACCCGTGCAAAAGGGCTGATGCACGTTAAATCTGTCGAGGCTCAAAGTCCTCCCGTTGACGTGATGGGGAAATCTGGAGCGGTGGGTCCCAGCTCAGGAGTCATTCTCGTCACTTGGCGATGATTCAGAATTACGAGGTCTGCTATCAACAGTTTCGGGCTGCTTCATATTAGGACGTAAATTAAGTTCAAATCGAATCAACCAAATTAGTTTTTGAAACATAATTGCTCGAAGTGATAAATCAGAATAAATTCAAGTAAAATTGAATTGTAAAATGAAAATAGTGATTTTTTTTGTACTTATAAAGTATTTGTAAGATAAATATTTTAACATGATTATGTATAATATAATTGTAAGGAAAAAATTACAGTATTTATACAAAATTTTACTCTAAAAATTAATGGCTTATTACGTAAACTGGTTTCAGAATATATATTTTTATATAAATGACTCGAATATTAGCGTAATTACATCGATTTAAAATTAGATATCTTATGCCTTTCTCTCTCTCTCTCTCTCTCTCTTTTACTGGATATCCATGCAAATTCCATAATAACAAAAATTTCCTAATAAATAAAAAATATCCCTAAAATGAACCTTATTTAATGGAAAAATATGCAATTGTTATGTAATTGCTAATTTTCTTAAATAATAATAATATGCCCATGTATGAATATTTTATCATAAAAATTAATATTTTTTTATATATCTTTTGTTATACAATGACTTCGTATCTTTTACAAATTTGGAATACATTTGTAAGAGTTAAATCCCTCAAAAAATTTCAATTACAAAATTATTCTACAAAGAAGGAAATAAATGCATATTAGCTCACCTTTTCAGCATGAATCCGGCACATGCAGATCCCAGAAGTATGAAGAAGGATTGACTGAAGAAGACCCATGAGAGAGTTGGAAAGATAGTTTCTGTTTTACAACCCAAGTCCAGCAAGGTTGGTCCAAGAAAGGCCACACATGTTCCAAACGACCAGAACACGAAACATAAAGTGATTGTAGTATGTTTATGTTCCCAGAACAATTCCTTATAGCGTTCTTTTTTAGTCTGCATTATGCCAGAACCAAAAAAGCCACTTTTCAAAGTGGTGCTGAGATCGACGCTGGAACCTGATTTTGCACCTTCTTCAGATGCTGTCTCACATTCGATTGGCTGCATATTTGTTGGATAAAATGGCAATGATATTTTCTTAATTTCTTTAAGAAGTTTATTCGAAAATTGGGTTGATTTTAAGTTTTTTTCTGACACATATTTCTACTCACACAAGCTCGGTATTTGATTATTCAATATTTCTCTCTCTTTTTTTTAAAGATACAGTTCTTAAGCTTTTTCTTAAAATATGATTTAAGTTCAAACCTATTTCTTAGAAAGCTCTTAAGTGAACGATAATTTTTAAACTGTCATCAAATATTTTGCAGAAAAAATTCTGTAAGTTTTATTTCAAACTGGGATAAATTCTGATGGTCAGAATAATTACATTTCCTTAAATATTGCTAGTTTATGATATGTTTCAGAGGATAGTTCGCAGTCACTGTTTAACAGCTGGAAAGCAGTCTCACAAAGAAATATTTTAAAAAATTAAACTACAAATGAAAATTCAAACTAATTATTTCGAAATTCTATCAGCATCTTTTTATTTTTACGAAAATGTTTTGTATTTTTGAAAAAGTTATCGATTCATTTTTCAATAAGTCACGCAGTCAACGGTCGAACATATTGGCATATGGTAATACCAATTTTACCTTCTAATTTCGTAATTTTCAGCCAGTAAATAAATTTCACCGAATATCATATTTGACAAGCATTAACTACAACAATAATTTCTGTGTTTCAAATTTACTGAAAAAGATGCATTTTTCCAAATTTATTTAGTACGATTACCTGACGAACAGACGAACACCTCTTCCTCACCATCGAACGTACCACGCGGAATCATGACGAATCTCTTCAATTTGTTCTCCTGTTCCGTTTATCTATCGAGTAACTGTTTCAATATCAAATTTATAATCAAAGCTTAGACGAGTTTTCTCCCTGAAGTCATATTTTTCAGATTAGGGCAAAAGAAGCAGGAGGAGGGAGAGATTGAAAGAGAGAAATAGCCGATCAAAAGTGCTCTTACTCTGGATTCCTGCGAATGTTTGTTGCAAATTTGCCGATGCGTCAGGAGCGGTAAAAGTAACCGTTCGATAAGAGGGTGTGTCACGTGACTCACATCTCTTCGGCAACGCGGGTTTTCGCCTTTCGAGCTCCAAGCCTTGGCGGAAAGCTATGCATGATGTAGAATTAAGAAGCACCTCGTGATTTCTTTTCCTTCATCTCGCGCATTTACATGAAAATAAAGAAGAAAAAAAGCATGTGAACGCGAAATTTTGTGCTCGTGGTAAGACACAAGTATATCCCACAGATGGTTTTATAACAAAAAATTATAACACGTACAAATGCAGAACAAAAGGAAACAAAAATAAAGATTTTCCTTTATTTCGTAGATATTTTCTAATATATAGTGCACTGTTTTTCTATGACAGTAAAAAATATTTAATTAATAATAATCATTCTTTCGATGTGTTTGTGTGACATTTGGAATGTTAAAATTTTATATTTATTTATTTTTCTCATATTTTCTACATTTCATTTAATAGAACGTTCAGGACTGTTTTGATCAGATGAAGATCTTTCCGATTTGAAAAGATAAGTATTCTATTATATATTAAATACTTGGGTATAGAATTTACGGGGGGAAATGAAAGTTTTATTTTTCCATCAGCTAATCAAAATCTAATTAATGTCTCCAGGGGAAGTGGAGATATTTTTCTTAATCAATAAAAGAAAGTTTTAGAGGGGTGTATAACTTACGATTGTATATGTGTGTGACACCGATCCTCCAGCCATTTCTTACACAATAACATACATCATATAACTAAAATTTCATTTTATTTTCTTATGCTTCACGTTAAAATATCCCCCGCAGTAGCCTAGTGGCCAGGGTAACGGACTCGTGGCCGGCGTATCATGAGTTCGAGCTTAGTGCCACTGAAGACCTACCGTGTGGGGGAGCGATGCACTTAAAATCTGTCGAGAGCTCAAATGTCTTCCCATTGGTGCGGTAGTTAGGAGTGTGGGGTGTCAGGTCAGGTGTCATCCTCGCCACTTGACCAGGGTTCAGAATTAAGGGGTCCGTCGCTGAAAGCCCTCGTGTAGCTGAACAGTGAGACGTTAATATTCACTGACTATGCACGTTAAAATATCTCAGGTTCTTAAAAGAACTTTTCCATTCAGAAAATACGTGCAAAATATGTTCTTGGGGAACTCAAAATATCTTCTTGAAGAACGTATATATTTTTTAATGATTAAAAGCTGTAAAATTTTTGAAAATGCATATAAAAGGATTATATTTAGTTATTTGAAGTTTCTGATTTCTCTATCTTTAATTTGTAGGCGTAATTAGGATTTTAAATGTTTTTTCTTTTATTTTGAATAATATGCAGAACACAACAAAATACTTAAAAGATCACCTTCGTAATCAAATTTATAATTCATCGTCCAAAAATTCGAGGAAAGTTTGGTTATATTGATTGTACTCTCTCTCTCTCTCTGATGAGCATTCTTGTAGGCCTCACCTCTTTATTTAAAAAAAAGACAGGACTTGAATTTCTGAAATGGAAATATACACTCCTCAAAAGTGAAATTGCAACACCAAAAAAATAATGTACGTGACGTCATGTAGACTTCAGGAGCGATAGTGCTGAGTTGGAAATGCAAATAAAAACAGTCAAAAAAAGCATTATAAACTAATTTATTCAGTATCTAATGTGCCAACCTCGGACAGATGCACAAGCCTCAATCTAGCGAGGTATTCTATCAATTAGCTCATTAATGATTGCCTGGGGTGACCTTTGCTAAGCCACATTCACTGCTGGGCGCAGATCATCCGTGGTTTGCGCTAGAGCACCTCTGTCCATATCACGTCCGGTGAGATCCCACGGGTGCTCGATGGGATTCACATCTGGAGAGTTTGCCGGCCAGGAAAGGATGTCAAATTCAATCAGACTGTTGAGAGTTCTCCTGTGCGACATGCGGTCTGGCATTGTCTTTCTGTAAAACCGTGTTGGGTGCGTCCTCCAACAAGGGCAGAATAACAAACTCCAACACTTGTGGGACGTAGCAATCTACTGTCAAACGGTCGTCAACGTGTACCAGAATCATCATGTGATCAAATATTATGCCACCCCAAACTATGATGCCCGGTGCAGGACTTGTCTGACGCTCGGCAAAATTAGTTGGCTAGTAGCGTTTTCCGGATCCCTTCCATACCCGTCGATGGCCATCATTCCTCCACAGATAGAAACGAGATTCATTCGTGAACAATACCCGATGTGATTTGAGGGTTCAGGTAAGATGACAATGACACCACGCCAGGCGTCTAGCCCTATATTGAGTGGTGAACGGTACTCTTGTTGCTGGTATCCGTGCACGTAACTGTACCTTGTGCAATCTGTTGCATATGGTTTGGGTGGACACCGATCTACTTGCTTCTAGAGTCAACCGTCTTCAGATGTCACGTACTGTAGAAAAAGGGTCTCGAATAGTCGACAAACGTTTGCGTCGGCTTATTTGTGCGTTCTGACGTGCACCTATGCTCGCCACTTCCCCTTCGGCGAGCTCGTAGACCTTTCTGAGTCCATTGTATGACACTATGTTGATGGTAATCACGTTGAGCCCAACACGAGTTGCTACTGTGCGTAGTGACAAACTCAGTTCATGGGATTCGATAGTATGTTCACATTCCTCGGTCGTTAACTGATGGTATTAAGCTCGCCGACGTCTCAGAGGCTTCTTCGAAAGTCACAAATGCTACGCAAAACCACAGATGCTGTTTATGAGAAGGAAAAGTTGATATTCTTTATAGGTCAAATATGGGTACTACAATCAGATATACGCAAATTAAATCATTTTCATATCCATCTCGCCACTATTGCTCCTGAAATTTGCATGGCGCTATGTGCATTATTTTTGGATGTTGCAATTTCACTTTTGAGGAGTGTATTTATCTTTTATGCCCTCGTTATTCTCTTTAGAGTCGATTTGCACAAAACACGTTCTTAGTACATCTTTACTCAGTAAAAGAAACATGATTACCAAATTTCAAGTCTGTAATACTAATACTTCAAAAGTAGGAACTTTTGTCTCAAATGCCCCAGCAGCCCCTAAGGGGTTGATTTGGAAAAACAGTTCTTAACAGATCTCCTTTCAATAAAAGTAACATACCATGAAAATTTCAAGCCTGTATAAGCCAGAACTATTAGTAAATCTCCCGATAAATGAATGAGAGAATCGCTTTTCTCAAATATTTATAGACATAAATAGGTAGACGTACTCAGAATTTGAGTTGGAAGATCTAAAAAGAATTACTTAAGAATAGGTAGTTTCATACAAGCAGGTTGGCATATACAAGGGTTGGGTTTGGAGATTCAAACTCCTCCAATTGACCAACGGATTTTCAACTTTTAACCTTAAGATTACTCGTCGACACTTTCGTCTAAGTGTTTTTTTAAAGTGTAAACACCTCCTATACAAGTAGTTTGTGAACAATGCATGTGAAGACAATGAATTTCAATTTTAATTGAAATTGTCATAGTTAACGCAATGTATTCGGCTAATAAACTACCAAACTTTTATATGCAAGAGCAACCAAAGTCAATTTTAATCATTAGAGTAAACAACAACAACAAAAATTTCTAGAATAAAATAATGTTTTTCTGCATTATAGGTGCGAAAATTTTTTCGCGAAATTTAAAAGTTTAATTCCTAATATTATGATATTTTGACAGTGGTTTTTCTTGCATTAAGCCACACACACAAAAACAAAAATACATGCAATGATTCTTAGTTTTTGAAAGAAAGGAAAATAATACTGTAAGTAAAAAAAAAAAAACTCCATTTAAACAATATAAATAATAATAATAATAATTGGAGCATGATAGTGTGAGTGTGCGTGTCTTAGTTGAGACAGTTAACGGCAAGGGCAGCTCTAAGGCTCAACAAACCGGACCCCTGTTTGGAGCGTCTAATTTTAGGAGCGGCATTTGGACCAAATATGAGAATACAAAAATATTTGTATAGAAATATTTTCTGAAATATTATTCTTTATAGTTTGAGAACTTAAACATAATTATTTTATTTTAAATTGGATTGAAAAGCTGACTAGTGTTAGTAAAATTTTTGCAACGAGTATATCTTTATTTACAAAAATAAAAACTGTACTGCGTAGCAAGTGTATAGGCGAGTTTTCTTAGATGTAGCAAGTGTATGGGCGGCCGATGATAGAATACAAGTAGGCATGCTTATCTTGACAAGATTTTCACTTATAAAGGGAAAACTGTGAGAGGTGTGATTCTCTTATTTTATTTATGATGTTACTGCGACGTTAAGGGGGACAAATGCTCACAAAACTGAGTATTTCGCTCAGATCAGCGTTCGGCACAAATTGCGATTCTTCAAAATTCTACTTTTGCGTAGAATTAAAAAAAAATACGTCTGTTAAAACGTTATTTTGTTCCCCTTTCTCTTATAAATGTCTTGTGAAAAAATTACTTGTATTTACTTTTAAATATTTGACTAGCTTACTGGTAGAGTATATTGCGCTAAATAGGTATTTGATTTGTCTTTTTTTTAAAAGCTTTTATTTAACTTACAATGTATGTATGTATGTATGTAATTTGTTCGGGTGGAATCTTGCAACTCAATTTTGAAGCTGATATCTTCCTCCCATTGAGCTGAAATTTTGTATACACGTTTAGTTTGGATGACAATGCATGTTTTGACCATTTATATTCCGATATTGCAATTAATTAAAAAGATATTAATTAAAAACGTTAAACTAGTTTTGGGCGCCAACTTGGATATATCTGCATTGTTGTAATAATTTTATTGTTACAACAATGACAAAAGTTGGCGTCGAAAATCGGTTTTCAGCCAAACTGGAATTTCATAACGTTGCGCTATTGACAGTATTAATTAAATTTGTCTAAAAAATAATTACATTTCTACAACGTAAAAATAATCTAATTTCTACAACGTATGCAATTTTTTTACAAATTTCTATCTATTTTCTTGGATTTAAATTCAAAACAAAAGTAGAGCTATTTTTCAAGTAGATTGGTACATTGTATACCTTTCTCAACGCTGCCAAGTTAAACTGAGATGGAGTATTGAAGAAATTCTTTAAATAATTTATCTAACTTTAATCTATGAAACTCAGACAAAAATAATTACAGAATCGGAAAGATCATTTTTTTATGTATCTTACCCATCAAAAGGAATCCGCTAGGAAAACAATAAGAGAAAAATATTATCAGAAATGCAATATATTTTCGATTAAAAAAAAATAATTTTATAATAAAATAAGGAATTTTTTTAAAGAAATTTTCTAATTTTAAGCCTACAGTAATTTAAATATACCTCATTTTATCACAGTAATCTAAACACACACTACGACATGTGTCTTAAATTTAATTACAAATAGAATCTGTTAATTTTATTTGAATTTTATTATTGATTTTTTCAAAATCAAGTTTCTAAGATGATTAGCAATTAAAAAAAATAGATTCTTAGTAGAAGATATTCAATGTGCACAAAAATTTCATTATTTGATAAATTTCTTTTTGATTACAAAATGCGTTTGAGTCCTTAAGCAATTTATTGATTAATACAAATATTTAAATGCCTTTTGAAGTTTTTTAATAAACAACTAAAATTTTCTTCTAATATGTTAGAGAAATATATCCCTTATCTTCAAAATATTTCAAATAAATAATATATTCTTTAAGTTTTTCAAAATAGTCAAAATTTTAATTAAACATTTAATAACTTTGTCATTTATGAAGATAATCTCACTAAACTTTTTTTTTCGTGTGTAGAACAATGTTACCCAAAAATCTGCACGAAGATTGAAAAAATTGCTTAAAAATTACGGATTTAAAAAAATTGTGTTTTTAGTCTAATACCATTTTGGCGAGAATTAATTCAGCTAAACCAGGGATGGCGAACCAGCGTTCAATGAGTTGAACAGGCTGAGAAACCTGTCCAGCGATAACTAAAAAGTAAAAAATAAATTAATGTAAAAAAACTTTTTAAGACAAGCTTTTATTTAAACGCGCTAAAAAGAATAAAATAACTTTTCCTTTAAAACTTTTTTTACTATCAACTTATAACGTCATTACACAATTTATATGATATAAAAGCTTGTCGCGAGATTACCTGTGTAGATAAACAAGTAAAATAAATAACTTGACCTGATTGATTTTGGTTTTTAAAAATTCAAACTAAGTAAATATGAGTACTTAAATTTGCGACAAGCTTTTATATCATATAAATTGTGTAATGACGTTATAAGTTGATAGTAAAAAAAGTTTTAAAGGAAAAGTTTATTTTATTCTTTTTAGCGCGTTTAAATAAAAGCTTGTTCTTAAAAAAGTTTTTTTACATTTAATTTATTTACATTT
>BMAO01009899.1:0-31465 GCA_019973975.1 Trichonephila clavata | reverse complement strand
TTCAAGCTACACCAATGTTTCAATTTACAGCAATAATAAAGCACTATTTCTTATTATATTAATAACAATTCCATTTATTTTGAAAATAATAGTAATAAAAAGGATACTTTAAAGTCCTTCTAAAGCATACGTTATTTGCAAATAGCTTAAATTGATACAAATTAAACGACTGTTTATTAACTTCGCACTCGAGGCAACACGAGAGGTATTTGAGTAATATAGAAATCAAACACTTGGTTATTAAAATAAAAACCGACTTCATAACGATTATATGATTTTACCAATGTTATATTATAACAATCAATAATACGCTCACAATTTTTAATATCTAGGTATATAAACATTAATTCTTACTTTAATATAGTTTTAAATAATAAATTTTCATACTTGATTTGGCATTCTTATTACATTTTATTTGCTTAAGTTATGATAAATCTTATTGTGAATGTTTATCAGTAAATATGCATTTAAAATTTAAGCCATAATCAATAACTTTACAATCCTGAGAGATATATCAGCTATTAAAGTAAATTTAATTTAAAATTCCTTTGGGAACCAAAAAATGGCTTACCTTAGCGATCATTTTGGAAGTGCTAGGAAATATCCAGTGAATTCGATCTCGATTGGCGCCGTTTATATACACAAATATGAACAAGGCCAACGAGCTATGGAACTAGTCTTACTAAGCGTAATATAAAACTAAATTGGGAGGGAAATAACGGGGAAACAAAACGCAGTACTATTAAAAAAAGAAGCAAGACGTAACAAAATTGAAATCTCCAATAAGATCATTACCATCTGTTTCTCGCGTAACCGCTATAAAAGTTGGCTGTAATGTAAGGTAGAACGACCTTCGATGCTTAGAATCCGAAACTGGTGTGCCTCAAGTGGACCGTTATAATTATTCTTTGTAAAAAGAAAGGTCCAGCAGCTGATAATGGATGCTGGGGTTTTGCGAAGGTCAAGATAGCCTCTGATCAGCGGTACCAGGAAAGTGATCTTGATAAATGGATAGAAGTTTGTGAAAAAGGATTTGTGTGAGTTGGTTTGATTCGAGATAAGAATTTTAATTAGGTTGACCATTGAAAAGCGAAACTGCACGGAAAGAGAAGATTGTTTGTTTTTGTGTTTTGTTTTATTTGGAATAAAAGTAAACTTATACGTCACGGTAGATATAATAATTTTTTTGTGTAGTGATGGACAATTGAGCTAGTTTTTAATGAATGATAGACAGAGGTTAGTAACTCTCCAAAGAAAAAAGATTTTAGAAAACTTGGTGTAGGATGAGATTTAAAGGGGTCTAGGATATATGTATTTGTCTCCTAAAACGTGAATGTAAACGGGTTTTCTGGTATGATTCCAGCAATTTACAAAATTTTTAATTATTAATATATTACATAGAATGGCGTACACAAAAAAAAGTCCTAAAGGTAAAAATTTACAAAGACACAAACAAAATTTTCGTATTTTTATAAAGAAGTTTTGATATTCTTATGAGGGAGTTTTGAAAATTGTGTGAAAATTGCATTGAAACGAATTTCAGTGAAACTAAAATCTGTCGTATTATCTGTTGATTTATTTGCTGAGCTCGAAGCTACTTAGAACCGATTTTTTTTTGTATATTACAAAAATATTTTTTAAAAATATTAAAACCATTTGCGAAAACACCCTTTTTATTTCTATTTTGAATAAATATTCTAAAAGTATTAGATGAAATTCCGTTATGTAAATGCAATTGAAGTTATAATTAACTAAATCAACTTTTTTATTTAGTTTATTTTTTACTAAATAATATAAAAAAGTAAGTTATTTTCAGTTGAATATAATAAAATGAAAATATTTAATAAATATATATCTAAACGATATAAAAAAATATTATGCTATTGGATTGTTTGTTATTGTATTTTTATTATATTGATGTATTATTGTCAACTATTAATTGCAACTGAATAATTCAAAACTGATTCTCTTTCTTTTTTCCTCTTCCAATTTTATACAAATTTGTATCTCATTAACTAATTCTTAAAATTTTTATAACAGGAAAAAAACACCATATGTTTGTAAAAACTTTATGTCTATTATATGAAAATTGCCTGTTTGTAGGAATAACTTTATATCCTGCTATGGGAATTTTTCTCCAAATAATATTTACATTTTTATTTAAAAGCGTTTATATTATTTTGATGGTAAACAATAATTTATCTTTCTTTAATGATAGATTTGTATAAACACGATACACATTGACCATTTCACACAGTGGTGGCTCTCGCTACTAAATTTTGACGCTTGAGTTAATTTAATTCAAGCTCTCATCGGATGCTAAATATTGCTGTGATTTAATTTTGCAGAGAGTACCAGAGAGAAGAAATGATACTCAGGGGATATTTTACATGCCACATAATCATATGACATGCTTGCCTACGATTTTTGCATCCAGAAAATCTATGGACTCCAGCCGGAGTCGAAACCGGATTCTTAGGCTTCCGAAGCGGGCACGCTACCTCAAAGCCACTGGAGCCGACTGGAAAGGAAATGACGAAATATTAAAATAAATTGGTAAAACTGAAACACGTATTTTCATTTAACATAGTTGGTCCTTAAAATATGGAAATATTTCATAATTAAACCCACCCCATTTTTAAAACTTTTAACAGTTAATTATAAAAACTAGTGTAGGAAAATGAAATATGAAACGAAAATTTTACGCCAGAAAACTCAAGATTATTCAAAAAGAAATAGGGGGCATAATAAAATAGGCTTCCCTTTATAGGATAGTGATGGCAGAATAAATATTAATGTTGGAACAATTTTCTATGTTTGAAAAAATATATCGAATTTGGGTTCTATTCTGTAACATTACACGAAGACAGTTTTAATGTTCAAGTTATCAGCATCCCTAGTAGTATAAAATTTATCTAGTTATTCCGAACATCAAGATATGAACACGGCATTGCACTACGGAAATAAATTATAGTTATATAAAAAATTAGTATTTTATGTTGCCAGTTCGTTTTCATGAAACTTCTATTCAAATTTTTTTCAGTCCAGCATAAAATAGTTGGAATACATATTTTAGAACCTTGAGTGTATTTTAAACATTTTTTCAGTCTTCCAATCAAGTGCTATTTTCACGGAATCAATTGTAACGGGTCTATCCGCGTTTCTTCCTAACAATCCTCTTGGGGAATGACTTTCTTTAAATATTATTTAATTGAAAACTTCCTCCCGAAGAAGAAGACTAGGTCTTTGTAAATTATGTCATGTATTTAAGTATTAGCCTTCGGATTCGAGTAAAAGGGAGAGGTTAGAAGCTGAAAGAGAGCAGTGAGGTAAGATAGTGTAAAGCTAGGCGAGAGCACTTCGTAGAATATTTTATAAATATTAAGATTGACGATTGGGTCAATTGGTTGTTAAATTGGATTCTGTCGGTTTGGATTGGATTACTTTAGAAATCATCTTCAAATATAACAAGGCGTAATTGGCTGGAAGTGCTAAGTGTAAGTGATCTGATTTATTATTACATCTCCAATTATCTCGCCTACTTCGCTGTTACTCCCCTATTTATCAATTGGTGCATTTCTTAACATAAGTTGTTGAATTAGTGTCGTTGTTGAGAATAGTAAATAAGTTGTGTTGTTTTGACTATGGCTAATTACTAACTAATAGATGGGATAGCTCATCCATTAAACAATCACTGACACAAGTGATGTGCCTTTCACAGCAAATTAAAAAGCTACTTAGTATATTAAAAAGCAACCTAAAAATCTGGAAAAATGGCAAAAATATTTCTCAAAATCTGTAATTTGACATAAAATCTGTCATGTATATATTTGGAATTTACAATTAAGAGGCAAAAGAGGTATAATGGGGCGGGGTTTTCTGTGTTTTAATAATATTCTGTGTCATTTTTCTATACGGGTTTGACCTTTATTAAATAGTATGCAAAATAATTATTTATCTGAAAAGTTAAGTTTCAGTCTAATCAAATTATTTTGTTTTGAGATGACTTTGAAACAATCCCGATAAAAATATTAAGAATGATAAGCAAAGAATATGATTTATTAGAGTAAAGCTTCATACAGAGAATTAAAAAATAATTCTTATGGACTCTGAGATTTTGAAAATCATAATGCAAGTTTTCTTTTTACATCTGATTTATAAATATTTCATCGCTTTGTATAGCTTTTCTCAACAAAGAATCGTAATTATGTTAGATATTCATTTCCAGTAATACTGATACATCTTTTAAAAGACAGAATAAAAGTGTACTTATAGATATTTAATAAACTATGTCATAAAGCAGTGCTTCTCAAACTTACAACGTTTGAGACCCAATATTAAATCATAATTTTCATCGCGCCCCCCTTCCTAACAATAACAATGTATTGAATTCAATACTACTATACTTTGACGTTAGAGTTACAATGCGACTTGAAACTCTTAAGGGCTCCAGGCGTATATAAACGTCTCGTTCATTGCCTTGGACGTATATATACGTCTTTCCGAAGTATGATCATTTCTGTGCACAGCTATGCATAAAATTATTTGGAAAGCAATAAAAGGACCTTGACAGAGTGTGTTTGTGAAGGATTTACTTATTTCAGAGGATTCGCGTGCGTACGTGGAAAATGGTGGCATTGGGAGCAAATCGCATAACTTTTTATTTGAAGTTAAGGAATTAGTTATAAACCGTACAAATTATAAGTACAATGAATAAGTGTTAATTTTTGTATATAATTTAAGATATGACAAGCCCTTGGGGTCACTGGCGATTATTAAACATGTTCTAATAGTATGTTACATTAATTACGAAATACATTGCGTGCAGTATTGATGTATTTATAAGTTTATTATAACAAGCAAATGTGTATCGTATTTTTAGTATGTCAGAATGTATTCTGTTTGTTTACTTTCAGTAAATTAATAATTTTTAAAAGAATCTTTTGTTTACGACTTTTCAATGTGCTCGCGGCCTCATAGAGTTGTCCCGCCCTCTAGGGGGAGCGCCCCACAGTTTGAGAAACGCTGTAATAAAGTGTATATAACGGAAGTTTCAAAAAAAAATTATAGGTTCAATAATTGACATATTTCCTCCACATCACATAACATACTCATAAATTTTACAAAATAATGTGATTTTGCAGCTACAAAAACATTTGTCTTGCACGTCATAAAATATATGTTATTAAATAATTTGCATCACCACAACAATATACGCTTTCTTAGTAGTTCAGATTTGCACTGTTTTGCATGCAATAATTTTGTTGTGAAAGAATGTGCAGTGAAGCATGACATAAGTTGTGCCAGACATCTGAATATTTTGATGGAAAATTTAAATATCAGGATAAATAATTTTCTTAATGAAATTTTTTATTTATGTACCATGTTTTTATAACCATTTTCACGCATTGTCATTTATTTCTGAGCTATAGTCCAAAGTTAAAGTCTCTAGCATATCGGGAAGTTATAGTTTAAAATCAATTACAAAATTCCACCCGGACAGACGTCAAAGAAAGCGAGTTAATAAATTTATGGTAACCCGGGGGCCTCTCTTTGACTCCAGAGCCCCGAAATTAAATACGTAGACGCAGCTCGACCCTTGCTATCGACAAAAAGTGGTCTTTGTTTGTGTAAATTCGTGTAAGTTTCGGGGTTACGGGGCCCTTTGTCAAAATCGGGACCCACCTCTACGAGGGCTCGGGTTCGAGACTAGAACTTATTTTTTCCCATTTTCATGCATTGTCATCCACTTATGAGCTATGGTCCAAATTTCAAGTCTCTAGTTTATCGGGAAGTTACTTTAAAATCAATTACAAAATTCCACCCTGACAGACAAGAAAGCAAGTTAATAAAAACATGGTAAAACAAGTAATATCAAATTTTTTTTAAAGTCAATTCCTACTTTGAATGGATGAATAGAAAGTAATTACATATTTTTTTATACATAGGAAGAGAGCGAACTAATAATATGAATTGAAAAAAGAGCATGATTTGTCTGCATTCTTGTAACAATGCGGACAAATCATGCTCTTTTTTCAATTCCTACTATTAGTTCACTCTCTCCCTATGTATATATAAAACCGGTAATTAATTTAATTAAATTAATTAACCGGTAATAAATGAATCAATATTTGAAAAACTATATTAACATCAAGTGTCATCCACTACAAGTTTAAAAAAATTTATTTGAACTTGATTGGATGAATAGAAATAACTTTATCAACGATTAAAAATTTGAACAATATTCATAAATATTGATAGTACCACTGAAGACCCGCCGTGTAGAGGGCGATGTACGTTAAATCTGTCGAGAGCTCAAACGTCCTCCCATTGGTGTGATATGGTAGTTAGGAGAGGGGGTTGCCATCTCAGGTGTCGTCCGTGTCACTTGACCAAGGTTCAAAATTACGCGGTCCGTCACCAAAAGCCCTCGTGTAGCTGAACAATGCGACGTTAATATTCACTCACTCATAAATATAAAGAGAGTGTGAGCTAATAGAGAGTAGGAATTGAAAAAGAGAGAAAGATCTTGCACAAAGTTTATTATAGATTCATTGTTGAGTACAGATAAATGTATTCAGTGTAACATAAGCTTTCTTCAGACTACTAGTCACTAGCTATTCCAATCATTTGGCTTGAACTAGTGTGAATCACGAACAAAATTTTAGTTTTATTTAATCCACTCTCGCCAGATTATTGATAATCGCTATGAAAAAGAATTTTGAGCGCATCTACCTATCAGATGGGGGAAATTCAAACATTTTGTAAAAAAAGTAATTAATTATTTCATTGACACTGTGGCAACAATAATTTTTGTTCCGATTTATTTTAATTCAAGCGATTTCTGTATGTAACGTTATCGTTCTATTTTATATTGATTGTTCTTGTTACATTTGTTGTTCTAGTAGTAGTTCAATATGCTACGTGGTTTGTTTTGTTAATAAAATGATGAAATTTTGCAATACCAGTTTGGCATTGAGCCACAGGACCTGTATTAACGAAATATATTACTAAAACTTCAATTTTTTACCATCAATATTACTTACTTTCATCCTTACTATACTTCATAAAATGCTACAATCGGAACAAAATCAAACATAAAAGTGTTTTCTTTACTCTTTTAGAAGCAAGAACTGATTACATGATACAGTACAAATTTATCAATATTTTCTACATTAGTAAATTGACAATCAGAATATTGAGTTAAGTCGTAGTGAAACTGATAATTTGTAAAGCAACATAATATAAATTATGAACCATAAAAATTTATGCAAGAAGTGAAGTGATTAGATAATTTTCTGATAGTAAAAACTAAACTTTACAGAAGCTACATTAAAATTTAAAAAAAAAAAATACTTCTGCTAGGAACAGCCTTTTCAGAAGTTCAGCAAGAAATTGAGAAAACAATTTATTTATTTTTTCCGATAAAAATTGTTTGCATATTTGACAAAATGCATTTGTTTTATACTGCTGTTTATAGTTCAATGGAACAAGAACAATTTATTGATTCAACTAAAGGAAACTGAAAAGAATTGCTTTTGTATGACGTTTAAGTTACTGTATTAATTTTTGTGTTTGTATTGAGCTCTTAAAAAGGAATAATTACATATAAATGAGATTTGATTTTGTATTGTTAAGCCTCAGATTATTCGTTGTTATATTGACAATAAATGATTTTCCTGAAATTTTTTCTATTGTGTTAAATGATCTTATTTGTAGGTTTTAATTTCGTTAAACTATTATTTTTAAACCAAAATATCACACACACAAGAATCGTTTTGTATAGTAAAAATTCCTTATGTGGTAAGAAGAGAACGATATTTTCGAAACCATCACAATAAATTTTATCTAATACACATTATTGTATATAAAACCCAGCCCAAACATGAAATTTTGTATTTTAGTTGGTAGATTAATAGCCTATATTCGAAAAGAATTCATTACTTTTCGAATTGCATGTCGGAATTTTTTCATACATGCACAGTTCGAATTTCGAACATTTCCGATATACTCAAGAATTCTTCGCAAACTAATTTAAATAGCATGAATCGTTTGCATTCCATACTAATTTTTCTTCTCACGATACGAAATATTATTATACATGTATAATGTTATTTTTTTATTCGCAAATCTACGAAATTCGAAACATTTTATTTCCTGGCTCTTATTAAGAGTTCTATATGCATTGTCTCTCTATACATTACTATTTTTTCTATATACTTTTTTTCGGAATGCATGTCTTGTACGCAACTAACGTTAATAATATTAAAAAAGGCAGGGACTGTTCATATTTGATTAAAATTAACATCTCGACAACATTTGTAAAGAGAGTAAGAACAATTATTCATTTTTAAAAGCAAGAATCTTGAGAAGAATTTTCATATATAATCCTAATTCTTTTACAGAAATGAATTCTTCATTTTTTTTTTTTTTTTTTTAGTGAAACTGAATAGTTTGGAAAGAAGAACTGAGTATCAACTATTCAAATATAACTGCCTTATTTAAATGCGTTTCACACAAGAACGAATTGATTTTATTTGAATCACATAATTAAATTAATTACTTAGCGCAGTAGTGTATAGAGACCTTTGTTATAAAAGGGGGGGGGGTTACATTCCAAAAAACGTATAGACGAAAGTGCCAAGGAGTAATTTCTGTGGTAAAAATTTGTTGTTCTATTGGAAAGGATTGAACCTCCCCCCTCATGTACGCAAGGGTGGGGTTATCAAAAGAATTATTTTTGCTAGAATCTGATTGTTTCTTGTCCAATAAAAATTCAGTGCAAATGTAAGATGTTACACACGAACAGTTATTTTTTTTTAAAGTATAATAAGCAGGGAATATATAATTTGACTATAAGTCTATTTAGCTTTTTAAATTCGTTGAATTGTGTTGCATAATTGTAGTTATTTAGGACATAAACGTTTCGCCAGTTAAAAGTAATTTTGTCAGAATAAATCAAACAAGACTTTTCAGTATGTTTACCTAGAAAATTTTCAAATAAATCCATTTTTTCTCAGAAAAAGTAGTTGGAATCTTATACCTTTACATATTCGATATAATTTCGAAGGCCTTCAACTTTTTTCAAGCATGAATGGTGTTTATAGGAGACATTAAAGACTGGCGCAAATATGACATGTTGTAATTATATATTATGATTTAAAAGGTAGGAGGAAAAATAAACGTAATTATTTTAATGGTATTTAAAATAGATATATTGACACCCTACGAGTAAAGAAATGCGCAGTTATGGCAGATAAAAATGTTTGATGCACACATTGAGTTTTTAATTGAAAATTGTTTTTCATCGTTTGTTCAATGGATGTTTTGAATTGCGTAACGCACTACTGCTTATTTTTCTTCCTTATGAAATTATTTTCTCATTTCTGATTTGTAGGGCAGAACTGAATCAAATATTAAAGTTGCTTAGGATATTAACTGAACTGAAATTGCAAAACATGCTATTAATATTATGGTTGTGTGTGATTCTCTCCGATTTTTATAATCAATTTATTTATAGTAGGGAAATAAACATGAAAAATCACATTGCATTGATTTAAAGAATTTAAAATTTGGGTTAAAATACGTATTTTTGTTATAAACAAATTACACTAAGAGCACAAAAACTGTTTGAAATAATTCTGTCATAACGAATTTTCAAAAATTTATAAAATAATTTGAATTTTTTCAAAAAAAGACGAAAGGAAAAATTTTGAATTTTGACTCAATGCTCGATTTTTTTTTTTTAAAAAAAAATATGTATAGGCGATATTTTTTATTTTTACTTTCATACCTTTCAAACTGATGATTCAAATTTTAAACTGAATCATCAATTTCAAATTGTAAAATTGTTTGTACTTTCCTTTTCCGTAATAATTTCATCGAAGAGAGAGAAGCATCATGTTCCTAAGTTCCCATAAAATTTAACTCAAATCATTTAAAATTTAAAATACGTTTCATCAGACTGTGACTGAATAATATCAGCTAAAGTTTATTCTATGGATACCTTTTATTCTCATAATCACTCGGATGATCAAAAAGATTTCTAGATGAAGGATAATATCTCGAAAATATACAAAAATTAATTACGTATTTTGTTTAACCAATTTTGATCATGCTTTACACAATTCTTTCCTCCAACTGAAAAAAAAAACACATAGAATACCAGATGAGGCCAACTTAAGCAGCAAAGCTTAAACAACAAACGATAGTATATTAGTAAATAAGTAATCAGATAAATAACAGTTATACGAGTTATTGAATTTAAGCAGACGATACTTATATATGGAAGAGAATTTTTAACCTAAACAATACCTATAACTATACTGCATAATTTAAATAGTTAATTAAAATTAGTTCAAAATAAAGGAAAAATTAAATAGATTTAAATATTTCACGTAATAGAGATAATGGCAATTTTTGGTAGAATCGTGAGTTCGAGCGCTAGAATTCGTGAATTTTCTTGGAAATCCCGATTATACTAAATATTTTTAAATAAATTGATCAGAAATGCGTGTCATTACATTTAGATTAAAGTCCACATGTGATACAATATAAGAACATAAAAAGAGTGATACCACATTTTGTTGTTTCTTTTCTTATCTAAGGTTTCATTTGTGTGTAGCGTATAACAAAATATAAAATCTCCGCAGTTCTATTGTAAAATAGACAAGATAAAATCCAAACTCAAAATATATTTATTCTATTCTTTCAATGAAATTTATTTCCTCTTTTCGTGTTTTTGAATTTAACAGATATTAAAATTTAATTCTTAACGTGTAATTAGAAACCAGTTGATCACTTTGTTCAATGGAGAAACGGTTACTTAATAATTATTAACAGAAGCAAAAGGGAATTAAAAAGTTAAATCCAGCGACAAAGTGAGTCATTGTTTTCAGTCTTAGAAGGTTGTGTCCTTGCTATTAGACATAAACAGACGTAATTTCCACCGACAGTCGTTGGTAGTAGTTCTTTTCAATAATAAAACAACTTTTCCCGAAACATTGATATAAATTTCTCTTAATGCAGTCGTTATCAGTACTTAAGTGAATAATAAAAATTTTAATATACCATCTCCACATGCCATCAAATGGCATGATGTACACACGGGAGATAGATGTGTTTAACCCACTGTAAATCAATAGACCGAAAAAATTTTTATAAATTTTTAGCTTGCAAAAATTCATTTGTCTGAGGAGTTTTGGTCTATACAGATTCTCCTCTCAATAAGAAAAAATCTGTAAACGCCATCTCAGCCTGGGTTAAATTCAATTGTTTATTACAATTACATTGCTGATAAATGTAATAAAAACATTTAATTACACACACACACACACACACATATATATATATATATATATATATATATATATATATATATAAATGCCTAAGGTAGGTACGTTAAAAAAAACCGGTCTTTGATGGGTTTTTTAGAACTTCTAAATAAACTTTATTAAAAAAAAACCCCGCCGAGATTTTCAAAAATATTTGTGATAAAAAAAATCTCACTTTTAATTCAGAAAGTTCAAATTTAATAATTCAAATTAAATTAATCTATGATAACATTATACTCAAGTTCTATTAATTACTCAGTTACAAGACTATTATTTTTTTAACTATACTTATGGTTATGTTTGAATAATAATTGTTCCAATCCATTATTGCATTATAATTTGTTTTTTCCAAAGAATGTTTTACTATTTTTTGCAGATTCGGAGTACAAACATTAGTGTACATAATTTTTCAAATAATGGGGAAAATGCACTACCTAGTATGTATTATATGATAATAATAATAATAATATAGGATTTTTTACAATTTTAACAGACTTAAGTGAGTTTGTTCCAATAATGGCTTAAGAAACAATTTGGAAGCAAAAATTAATGCTCTTTAATTGAAAAGTTCGGAGAACGTAAAAAGTATAAATGCATATCGAATTTTTCCATTTTCGGAATCTTATTAATTACTTATTTAATTTTGATCAGTATTGCCTACAGGCAATTTTTGTAGAAGAAATTTTGTTATAAGAATTATATTATATATCACTGAATGTGCTATAAAAATACTACATGAATATAATAATGAAATATATAACCGATACTCAAAAATAACTCCGGTGGCTAGCTCAAATATTTTTAATTGATGGTGCATTCTAATTGAGCACGGTTACAATTACATAAAAACAGGAAAACATTTATACAAATACAAAGGGTTTGCGCGGGCGGATGTTGACACATCCTTCCTTCCCCGAGGTGTCAGGCTGACTGATTAAGTGTCCACATGGCCAGAAGAGTGCGCTCTATTACCATTCGTTACACTCCCCCTCTGGTTCCTAGGTATCGTCCTCGATGAGGAACCTGCAGAGTTGTCTTTCCTGGGTCTTCCCCTTTTTCTGAGAGGCATCACTGGAGTGGCTTCCTTGTCTATGCATGGACGAAGAGCAGATGAATGATAAGGTCCCAGAACCTCATGTGGGTTGTTTGGATTTGCCACTTCATAAGTCGTCGGAGAGCGTTGAGTCATAACAATATAAGGTCCATCTCTTTTAGGCATGAATTTAGCTGTTTTCTTCTGGCCAGCATTGCTAAGAGGGTGAAGGGTTACCCAGACATTGTCACCTGGATGATACAAGGGACCAGAGAGAGAGGACGATGTCTTTTATCATAGAAGGCCTTTCGCTGATCTTGTTTCTCTTCAATTCTTTCACTTATTTCAGAAGAAATTCTTGCCAATCTTTTCAAATATGGGGTAAATTCTGGAACGAAATTTTCATTTTCTATGATGGCTCGAAAGTCGTTGGTCACATCATCTATAGTTCTCATTTCTCGTCCAAACTGCAGGTAATCAGCAGTTTTACCGGTGGTATCACACTTGGCACTGTTCAGAGCGAAACGGATAGACGGCAACTTATCTTCCCATTCATCGTGTCGATTTTGAACTAAGATGGCAATTCTTGGTTTAAGGTCACGGTTTTTCCTTTCAACAAGATTTGCTTGAGGATGATAAACAGGAATGATGTCTTGATCAATGTTCAGTATGAAACAAAGTTGCAGCATGACGGCACCCACAAACTGAGAGCCATGGTCGCTAATTAATCTTCTGGGTAAGCCATATCGTAATATAACTTCTTCCATTAGAGTTGTAGCACACTCTCTAGCAGTGGCTTGAGTGAGGGCAAAAAGTTCAACCCATCTTGTGCAACAGTCTTCAACAATAAATATCCATTTCTTTCCTGATGGACTCTCAGGCAAAGGTCCAAACAGATCTATGGAAATTGTCTCGAAACGTTGAGAATACACAGGTGTACGTAAGAGTCTGGAAGGCTTTTGGTTGGAGGGTTTGTAGCGATTGCATTCTGCGCAATTCTTTACATAATCAGTCATGTAAGAACGCATACATGTCCAATAATACCGTTTGGAGATTCTATCAAACGTTCCATCGGCTCCATAATGACCTGCGTTTGGGGTATCATGGTGAATTTTTAAAATCTCTTGTCTTTCGTGAATTGGCACAACTAACTGGGCCTCTTCACTTTCAGAAGTGGGTGAGTAACGGAATAAAATTCCTTGATTCATGAGGTATCCTCTTTCTGACCAGTTGGCAAAATTAACACCTTTTTCATTGTTTTCAAAACATTCAATTATTTTCCTCAGCTCATCATCCTTCAATTGTTCTTGGCGAACTTCTTTAGGTGAGCGTGTGGGAAAATCGACGAAAACAGCAAGAATGTCACAGTCTGATTTCTCTTGTTCTGACGTGGGTCTAAACAATAAGTCCGCAATAAAGTTAGATCTTCTGGGAATATAGTCGATAGTTAGATTATAAGATTGGATCTGTAGTGCCCATCTTGAAAGTCTTCCGGTGGGAGATTTCAAAGATAATAACCATTTTAAAGGCTGGTGGTCAGAGGAGAGTCTAATAGTTTGTCCTTCAACGTAACCTCTAAATTTCTCAAGGGCCCACACAACTGCAAGAGCTTCTCTTTCTGTGGTAGAATAATTTCGCTCCGAGGACGAAAGTAGTCGGCTTGCGTATTCTATTGGGTGTTCCTCATCCTTTTCTCCTTAGAGTAAAACTGCTCCGAGGGCAACGCTACTGGCATCTGTTCGGATGACAAACGCCTTGGTACCGTCAGCTGGCTTAAGGACAGGAGGAGACGCTAGTTTTGATTTTAGCTCTCTCTGAAAGCTTCTTCTTGATCAGAGCCCCACTTCCACATTGCATTTTTCTTCGTTAAGTCTGTTAGAGCGGTTTTGCAATTTGAGAAAAGTTTGGAATGTATCGCCGATACCAGGAACAGGTTTTTACAAAGCTTTGCACTTGTTTAACAGAGGTTGGGGACGTCATATCTGCGATAGCAGCTGTCTTTTGAAGATCAACTGAGATGCCTTCCTTAGTGATGTAATGTCCTAAGTATTTCACCCTTTTACAACAGAAGTTGCACTTCTCTCTATTTGCATTTAATTTAAATAATGAAAAACGTTTAAAAAACTTGCTCTAGGTCAGAAAGATGTTTCTGGAAGGTTGGAGACAATATTATGATGTCATCTAGATATGACAGTGCAAGCACATTGTTTAATCCTGAACGGAACTTGTCTATCAACCTTTGGAAGGTTGCAGGTGCATTTCGTAATCCAAATGGCATACGAGTGAACTTATAAATACCAAAAGGGCACGTGAAAGCTGTTTTGTCTTGATCCTCTGCCGCCATTTTTACTTGGTGGTATCCTGAACGCAAGTCAATAGTCGACATATAAGGTGTTGACTTAGCTTCGCTAAGCAAGTCATCCATCCGAGGCAAAGGATAACTATCTGGGACGGTTTGAGTGTTCAGCTCCCGGTAGTCTATGCAGAGACGCATGCTGCCATTTGGTTTTGGAATCAAAACAACGGGAGAGGCGTACGGAGATTCACATTCTACTACGATGACTTGTTGCAGCAGAGAATCTAGTTCTTTCTTCAACAGCTCCTTCCTGGCTGGATTCATCCGGTAGGGAGGCACTGAAATTGGTGGGTTATTTTCAGTGTTGATGCTATGTTCGATAAATGGAGTAGCTTCTCCCCCTACTTCGAAGATAGAGTGATGATTTTTAAGCAAGCTATCTAGTTCCATACGCTGAGAACCAGGGAGTTCTTGACCTTCATCTTCCCTTAATTGACAGTTATTTATCGCCACAGAAAGTACATTAACAGATGTACTCTGATAAGGCGTTACGAAATTGTACGATTTTCTTGAATCGTCACAAAAAGTCCAACAGTTCTTCCTGAAATTTAGAACTATTCCAGCATCTTCGAGAAAGTCAACTCCAAGTAGAGTGGAGTTGTTTTTGGCATCAGGCAAATTAATAAAGGGGGTTTTAAAACTTTCTGCCTTCCAGAAGGACGGTTTGAAATGTACGTAGAAATTCTTTCTGAGTAACGATTCCATCAGCAAAGGATAGGGATATGACTGTCTTCTCAAAAGCAGCTCCTTGTTGCAGAAGGATACTGTAAAGAGAGAGAGAGAGAGTTTCTCCTGCAATCGAATGACTTGCACCACTGTCCGCAAATGCAGTTCCCGAAACTCCATTTATGCTGATCCTGAGTACCGCATTTCTGTTGGAAGGAGAGAGACTGTTAACTTGCAGAATTTCAAAGGGAGCTGGATCACCCTTTGAAGGATTGCAGTCAGGGCATTTCCATTTGATGTAACCGGGCTTTCCACATCCATAGCAGGACAGAGGAGTTCGGCTTTCAAATTGCGAATGCCCTCCAAATGGTTTTCTTGGTGCTTCCTTTGCCTTATCCCCCGTTCTTATACTGCTTTGTTTATTTGTTTTTGAGGGGAAAGAAGTTCTTCCTACGTCTGGTAAAACTTTCTGGTTCGACGTCTTACCTCGAGCAATTTCATAATCGTCTAATTTTCGTACTAGCTCAGATGAGCTTTTAATATCTCCCCAGATATCCACGAAGTGTTCTTTAACGTCCCTTGAAACTCTTCTCTTTAGCTGATCGGTAAGAACCAAATCCTTAAGGGAGTTAAAGTCTTTCACTTCTAGGCTATGTAGCCATTCTTCTAAGTAATTTTTAGCTCAAACGCGAAGTCCTTCCACAGAGCTTCGGGTTGTTTTTGATGAGTACTGAACTTAATTCGAAACGATTCAGCACTCAACTTGAATCTTTGGAGCAGCACTTGCTTAATGTGCTGGTAATTTCCTAATTTCTCTTTAGGTTCCCGCAAGATAATATTGGAAATATCAATAGGTAACACTGGTAGAAGGTGTGTTATATAATCGATTTCCCCTATGTTAACTTGCTCACACTGCCTTTCAAATATTTTTAGATAGGTGGAAATGTCTGAAGTTTCCACAAATCTGGGTATGAGGCGCTGGATATTTATTTTCTCTGCGGCAGCAGCACTAGTGTTAGTTGAAGAAGTAGCAGTCATGCTTAACTTCATGTGTTCTAGATCTAAATTCAGTTCGTCTTGTTTTCGTTTGTATTCATTTTCCTCCTTCTCCTCACGTTCTGCCTGAACCCTCGTATTAATAATGGTTTCTAGAAGAGTTTTAGTAAACTGTTCATCGTAGTCTTTCGAAGTAATGATTAAATTTTTAAAATCTATTATTCTCATTATTTCTCCTACTTCGAGGCCCAATTCTGTAGCTAGTGTTTTTAAGTCCTCTTTGCGCGCTTTAGCAAGATACGCCATTGTTTTTAACTTTTGAGGGGGAAAAAGGGTCAATTATAAAATCCGACAGCCACAAATTAAATGCAGTTAATTTAGTTTTAAAATAGTTAAAACCTTTATAATTGAGCAACTAATCACTAAAATAATAAGAATTGGATATTCGAACACAATACTATTAAAAAATATATTATTATAGATATTTGACAGGATATATATATATATATATATATATAGAAAATCTAAACTTTGAAACAAAATGAAAATTGAAATAAATAGAAATTCTGATGCACTTAACCAAACAACATATAAACTATTCCTTTGAAGGAATAAAAATACTGTTTTGTAGATATTTGACTGAATGCAAAAATTTAGCTTTGAAAGTAAAAATAATTCACATATAAAAGAAATTCTGATGAAATTCAAAGTCGAAACAAAACCTATGCATGAATCTTTTGAATAAAAATAAAATATACTTTTTGTTAACAAAAAATAATAATAATTTCTTTCATTTAATTCACATATATTTTATATATGATCAAAATTCTTCAATATAGTTAAAAATAAAACACAATATCCTAACACTAAAATTCAATAAAAAAAGAACATAATACTCCTAAATAGGAAATATCAATCTCCGTGACGCTCTGGCGTCATAAGTAAAGAAAAAGAGTCGACAGAAAAAAGTGAAAAATATGGAGGATAAACAAATTTTACAAAACTAACAGGAGTGCTGTATTCTGAGTTCCAAGGAAAATGAATAAGAGAAGAAAAAAAAAGAACGTCGGATTTTCACCAAGCAAGGGGTGAGAGACAGAAAATCGGGGGGGGGGGGTAACAAAACGTCTAGTTCGTTCAACAAGCAGTGAAAATTCAAGGTCAGAAGTGGGGGAAAGAAGTTCCCCAAACAAGTACACTAATAGTCATAAATCACAGGAAATGAGAAGAATGAACAAAAGTAGAAAGAGTTTCCTTACTAGGGAAAAGAATTACTCAAATAAAATATGACTAATAAATCATGCTTATTATATAATATACCATAAAATATAAAAACACAAGTAAAATTCAATAAAAGATCAAAATGAATCAGAAACAAAACAAACGAAAAAAAACAGCTGATGCTCCATGAAGACGAATGCAATCCAAAGTTTCTAATTTCCCGGTAGGAAATATAAATTTTCTAGTAATCCGAAAATTTCTTCGTAGCCGGTAGCTACAATTTCAGAAATTACTTTTTTAAACTTATTCATGAACTAGCAGTTCAGAATGTTGAAGATAACTTTGTTAGACTAGTAGTCATATTAAAATTAAATAATTATTCGGGCCGTAAGTTGGGCGTCATTTTTTATAACCGATACTCAAAAATAACTCCGGCGGCTAGCTCAAATATTTTTAATTGATGGTACATTCTAATTGAGCACGGTTACAATTACATAAAAACAAGAAAAAATCTATACAAATACTAAGAGTTTGCGCGGGCGGACGTTGGCGGTGTCAGGCTGACTGATTAAGTGTCCACATGGCCAGAAGAGTGCGCTCTATTACCATTCGTTACAAATATAGAAATTCCTTTTTTGACAATGATCAGATTTCGTTTGCAGGCAATATTAACTCTAGGACAGTGCTTCTCAAACTTCTAACATTTGCGACTCAGTTTTCAATAATAATTTTCCTCACGCTCCCTTACATACAATAACAAAGCATTGAATTCAATAACGTACTTTTACGATAAAGCTAAATACGATTTTAATTATAAACCGTACAAATTATCAGATAAGTATTAAATTCTGTATATGACAAGCCCATGGGAGTCACTACTAATTATTATACTTGTTCTTAACTTAGTATTCATAAATTAATTGTGAAGTACATTTATAAGTGTAATTGTATCAATACTTCTTATATGATTGTAAAGGTGTATTTTATTTTTTATTATGCCAGAATGTGGGAGTATTTTGTTTGGATTCCTTTCAGTAAATTAATATACTTTTTAAAATAATCTTTTATTTTTGATATGCTCGTGCCTCCCCCCCCCCCTTAGGGTTATCACGCCCCACAGTTTGAGAAACGCTGCTCTAGGACGAACTAATATTGCAACAGAAATACATTTGTCTGATATTAGGATTCCTTTATTTATTTACCGATAATGAATCTCTTCACATTCAAGATTTTGCGACTGCTCTTCAAAATATATGTTATTCTCCAAATGTTCTCACCATTATTTTTTATTCAGTTGTTTTTAATTAAGTGAGTGACTAAACATTTTTTTACATGAAGTAAAAAAAAAAGGGTGGAGGGTATGCGAAAATAATTGAAGTTAATTTTTTAAATCTTAGATACCTTCTCGAATTCTTAAAAAATATAATTTTTAGTCCGTCATAACTTTTAAATTTTCCTCCATAGCTTATTATTTTTGCAAGATGTTTCATACTTCTGTAAGTCCCGTATGATATTTTGTGTGCACAGGAAATATTAATGTTTTCAATTAAAAAAATGTCCTTAACTGCACTTTTTAAACTTTTTTAATTTCGTAACAAATAAAAAAAATCATTCTCTTTCATACAAAATCAATTACCACTTACGAAGTAAAGCTAAAAGAATCAAGAAAGACAGAGAAGCCACAAACAAATACAAAAACTTGTGTGGCTTCGGGCGCAATTCAAACTAGTTCACATTTTCCTTATCTTCCGTTTCATCCGCCGAAATTTCGCCTCTGACATCTTTTAAAAGTGTTGATTCTTTCATAAAGACATATGACGTGCAAGGTAATTGTTATGGGTGTATTTGACGGCGGATATATTTAAAAATGAGGCTAAGGTTAAGTTACTAGAGAGCGTCTGTGAATGAGAATGATTGGACACTCACGAAAGTAACCTTTGATCTATATCCATACGGATAAACGCTTCTTGCCTCAATGCTAAATCAGCGTGCGGAAGAGTCTGTTTACTCAAAGGTTTGAGGGTGTATGAATATTACGTACGTAATTTTCGAACGTGAAGGACATAGCCGGAGGAATCAGGTAGAATATGTGTTCAACCCCAGGCGATGAATCCGAATAATTTTTCTTCGTAAAATTAAAAAATAGCAACTATCATATAATTTTCCGAGAGGTTGTTTGGAAAAAACTTACACTCCGCTATTAAGTATCGGTTGAGATAACTTCTAAAACAAATATTGTCGCTTGTGTATTAATAAGAACGTTTAAGTTATCATATCAGTTTAAATTTAAAAAAATTTGAATTGAACCTGATATAAATGATAGCTTAAATTGGTAAAAAAATTATGTTCAATTTGTTATTTTTTTAATGAGGAAGGAAAAATGGAGAGCTAAAAAGGGGGGAAAGTTGTTATGAAGGTTTTGAGATAGTTCTTGCATGAATAATAGAGGAAAAAGTGATATCATTATTCTCTGAGCGAAACTTTAGTGGATTTATAACTCTCAAGTTCCCTGCAGTTGTGGACCCTGTTCAGGGAGCTCAAAAATACAACCTATTAAAGGTAAGCCGCTATCTTCCTAAACCTTATAGCTTTTAATAAAAAAAAATTTAGTATAAAAAGTAATTCAATAAATTAACAATGTGCTACATAAAATAATCCCCATCTCAGATTTAGTAAAGAACAATGGAATAGTTGTATGATAAATCCAAATTAGTTCCAAAGGGGCAATACAGTATGGTAAACCGTACAAAAAATATTCGACAATTTCATTTATTCTTATATAAACCAAACAACTTTGTCTACATACTATAGAACATTTTTTTATACGGTGGACAGGGACTGCATAAAAAAATCGTATTTAGAAAATACGTCAATTATTTACAAAATTTATGAGAGTTTCCAAACAAAATAAATAATTAAATTATTCACAGAAATTTTTTAAAAACAGTTCATTTCTTATTGTATACAAGGAGAAGTTTTCATCATACATAATTCACTGCCTACTCGCCGTAATCCAAAGCGCAGATTTTCTTGTGATGAATTAGTTCGAAATCGCTTCCATTACTTGAAGACACAATTTTAATTAATTAATTTTTTTGGCAGCATAAAGTAAGTAATAAGTTTTTAAGACGACGGCGATTGGTCAGTTGCTTGTAAGCGTCTCGATAACCAGATATGCATGATCGAAGCTCTTTTTGGAATTTCAAACTCTTTTGGAATTGGTATCTATTTTAAGAATATGTTTTTCCGATTTGTTGGAAAGTTAGATACCTGCATATATTTTATTCGCTCTCAAAGAATCCGATTTTTCTTGTCCGTTTTCATTAAATTTATTAAAATATTGACAATGTCTCTGGCATTCAAAGTTTCATCTTTAATCAACCGTCTGTTGCAAACGAGCTGAGAGAAAGCAATTGAACGTGTATTGTCCGGAGACTGTTTATAACAAATAAACAGAGCGTCTTAAAGTGTACATATGTACACTGATAGAAAGATTTCAGTGGCGCCAAAGCCGTTGAAATTCATATACCGCATAAAAAAAAGATCGCACAAAAATATAATCGAATGAAAAAGGACCGCACAAAAATAGGCTCTACTACATTACAATAAAATACTTTCCATTTTTCCGAAGTTTAGATATTTTAAACTTCTGAGTATGCTCTTTCTAATGGTATATGAACAAACCTCTAACTCTTGTTGCCATGCGTATAAAGAAGCTTCGCACAACAAATTCTACAATTGTCCATATTTTACTAACACTTTAGGTAATATGGACACAATGGCCGGAAATATGGGCAAGTTGCATTATAAAAAAAAGATAAGGGGAACTGACAATAGATGGGTCATGTGCTGCTGTAACTTGGCCTAAGTTATAAAAGTAAAAGGTTTATGGAAGGAAAATGAACTTAAACGACGTGTAGGACGAAAGGATGGTGCGGGGGTAGGGTTAGACTTCAAACCATAACATTTTGGCACTACCCATATTAGCTCTAGTAACATTATTCAACAGTTGATATTATACTCAGTGGTGTAACGGAAAATAATTGCCCCCCCCCTTGCAAGGTCAGGTGCTGGGCCCCAAGTCGGATCTTATATATATATATATATGTATATATACATACTTGTTAGAAAAAAATCTGCATTCACCAACTACTGTTTACATAAACAACGAAAAAAATTTTAAAATCCGGAATTTGAAATTTTTTTAAAAATTATATTTTATTTAGTTTATTCCAAGTATTGAGAATAACAAAACTAAACTCGGTTTGCTTTGATAGCTTTGAAAATAAGGACTTGTTTGTAGCGATACCAACAAAAATCAAGTAGAAAAGTCTGCGTTCACTGTTTAGTAGTAACTACAAAAATTATTTAAAAAGGATAATGAGCTATTTAATAGCTGGTTGGATAACCCTGTGTTTTGAAAAACTCCTGAAGTCATTTCGGCATTGAATTAAAAAGTCTAGTGGTTTCTTCAGAGCTCATCTTCGCTCTCATTCGTCCAGCTCATCTTCTCTCATTAGTCCCTAAAAACACTTTTTTTCGGTCAAGGTATCGGATCATGGCTAGTGTGTCATGTGAGTTCGAGCCCAGTACCACTGAAGACCCTCCGTGTAGGGGAGCAATGCACGTTAAATCTGTCGAGAGCTCAAACATCCTCCCGTTAGGGTGGTGTGGTAGTTAGGAGAGGGAAGTGCCGGCTCAGGTGTCGTCTTCGTCACTTGACTTTGGTTCAAAATTACGAGGTCCGTCGCCAAAAGCCCTCGTGTAGCTGAACAGTGTGACATTAATATTCACTCACTCACTTTTCTTGCAAGTGTGTGTATATACATACAAAGGATTGCCAAACCATACACTAAATGTACATTAAAATATCACGTAAAAAATATTTAATATTAAACTTATAATTGAATACAAAATCAACCGGAGCTTGAGTAAACGAAGTAAATAAAGCATAACATTTTTAATATTTATTAAAACGGGAAGTCTAACGATAGATAACATGGTAACTTTAATAAAATTGAACACTAAGAAAGACACGAACACTGTAAAATAATTTTCGATTAAAATTCTTAAGAAAGAAAAAGACATGCTTTACCTAATAATTCATTTCTGAATCTCAGAGGCTGAGCTGGATCTAAAGTTCGATTATATTCTAGCATAATTACTGCAACTTTTAATAAGGAGTGTTCTTTGTATGAAGCAAAAAATGATTTCCCGAAAAAAAAAATTAAAAAACTGATACATTTCATTATGCTTCTTCTCAATATTGAATACATTCATTTGATTGAATAATATCATTTGATTGAATACTAATAACTATCATCAAATAATTATTTGAAATGCTCTCTCTGCTTTTTCAAGTATCGTAATACTATTTTACTTGAAAAAAGCATAACAGATGTACATTATTTGCGACTTCGCTAAATGAAAATGAAATACATGGGGGGGGGGGGGGACCAAAGCCGCCAATAAGTTACGTTGCTACTTCATAAAAAGTAAATCATGTCTTTTTCCCCCTTCCTGCAGCCTAATGTAACGTGTATCTAATAATAACAGCAATGAATTTTTATATCTTTTTAGCATTTCATCCCATTCTCCGTCTGACTTTAGTTTTATTTGTTAGTAATTAAGGTTTTAAAAGAAAACCCACTAAAGAAATGTATCTCTCGTCGCCTTGATTACAGAAAATAAAAAAAATGTTTTTTGATTTGGCTAAAGGATTAAAGATATTTAATAAGCGTATAAAAATGTTGATAAGAGGAATGACGTTAGATCGCTAATTGGAAAATCGCTTAAAAGTTGGATTTTAAAAAGTGTGAAGCGAATTTTGAGAAAATCTATGTTTATGGCTTCAGTCAGGCTTTGGGCCCCCTAGAAGCCTTGCCCCCCCCCCCCGCAGTGCGGGGGTGTACGTTACGCCACTGATTATACTGCTGTCGAAGGAAGAAAGAACGAAATCGCCCGCGCTCCCGCCAACGGATACTACCTAGCAATAGGATTGCAGCCATTTATAGGTTCTATGTAAAATTAATTAATTTTGCCTGTTAAATATCTTAAGTAAGATAACTAAAGTATAACAACCACCTCAATTTGAAATATCAGGTAGTGGTAGTTGCATTGGAAATGGACCATTTACACTTCTGTTTGAACCGCATAATAACACACAGTTGCCATGACACTAGAGAATTGCTAACGCCGCAGTGTGAATGTATTAACTCAAAGGCATTACGAGTAATATGTGTATTTGCGTAAATGTGCCCCTATTTGCATGGTTTACTCAAAAATATTAGAAAAGCGACTTAGGCTCCCTCATCTTGAGATCTCCAGAACTATTATACCAACAGATTTGAAATCTAGTAAGGAAGTTTCTTTTGCTAAGGACAGATCAGAGCTATGAGTGGGTTTTGCGAAAATCGAACTCCAAGAGGGATCACGGGAGCGTTTTAGATTTAAAAAAAATCCCGCTTTTGAACTTTTAGGCCTACAAACTTGAAATTCAGTAAATATGTTTATTTTGTTGAGCAGAGATCCGCTAAAAATGGTTTTTGTGGAAATCAACTCTGGGGGAGGGGTGACAGAATTTAACGTTCCAAAGTAAGTTTATGTACTGGTGACTTAAACAGATAATTTTCGCGGAGTCTGATGCTTTATGAAAAAAATTAAGTGAAAAAAAAATCTTTTGACTCAATGTGCCAAGAAGAAAACAAAATTACGATGAAACGACTCTCAAAATAAATATGTTAACCTCGCAACTGTTGTAAAATTCTTAGTAATTTGATTCCATAGTAATATTTTTGTAAACTTAATTCATTATTGGTGAAAATAGGCACTTAAATGATGTTCAGGCTGATGTGTGGAATATTCCGATTGAATAGAAAAGATTTACCTTCAGATCTAAAGACAAAGAAATTAAAAAAAAGGAGAATTTATTGGGTATCAAAGAATGAAAGTAACTGTAATGAAATGGAAAAATAAAAAGGGTGTTAGTCTTATTTCCACAATACATACAATTGAAATGCAGAATGTGACAAAAGAAATGGGGAGAGACTAAGTCCAGGCCTTAAATCCACTGCAGAATCATACTCTATTATAAATTCAAAAAAAAATATTTTATACAAACAATAAAAAACATGAAGGATTAATTAAATATGAAATATGCCAATTCTAATTACAACAACATGTCGACTCGTGGGTTTGAGTCTAAATGCCACTCAAGAGCCGTTGTGCAGAAAGGCTCAAACACGTCAAAGTTTGTCGAGATGCAAAGTCCTCCGGTTAGCGAGGTGTAAAAGTTTGGAAAGTGGGCCATTTGACCGAAGTTTGTAGCTGAAAGTCCTCGGGCAGTTTTAAAGTACGACATTTAAAAAGAAAAGAAAATCAAAGCAGAACATGGCAAGTACTGAGAGAGTTATAATGAAACAAGAACGGTAAAATGCAGTTATCACTGAGATTTCTTTATATAGATTACTGAATCTGATAAATTTTTCTTTGATGACAAGAGAAGTGTAATGTCTCTGAAAACACCATAATGAAGTTTGAAGAATGAGGTATGTGTGAGATCAAATACACACAATATATACTTGTATATTCTTTTTGATATAATGTCAAATCTATTAAAAGCTGTTAACACAGGTTTTAAGAAATGCACATAATATTCAGATTCAGGAGCCTTTAAACATAAAACAATATTAAAGCATTCTTTTATATATTTATTGTACAAGTTTACGACAAAGAAATAGGACATTTTAAAATTCTGCATAAAAATAATCCATGCTGTTAGTTTTTTTCTTCATAAATACAGTGTGTAAAGTTAATTTATTTTTATTGTTGATCAGATTTATTATTTATTCATTCTTCCCTTCAAAGTAATTTGTCTTGTATCTTAAGAAAGCAAGGCACTAAAATGAAAATTAGGTTAACATCATTAAAAACCAACTTCCAATAACAATAAAAAACTGTTATCAGTGTTTTCACAACCTTAACATCAAATTAATTTCTAATTATTAGATACAAATCGATTTTCTACGTAATACTTCCATTTTTTCCATTAAATACAGCTTGTAATGGACTCTAGACAGAATTCTAAGGCCTTATAGTTGGCAAGCAGGCTGATCCCATCCTGCGTCTGTGCAAGCAGTACAGCAGAGTATTTTTAGTTAGATTCTGAGGAGTGTTGGTAAGCTCCACAAGATTTTGTGTCTGCCGAGAGCAGGTGCAATGGATGCCATTATGGCCCACATTTGTCTTCTATGAATGTGTCACCAACTCAGAAATTTTCCAATATTGTAAAATCTTCGTAAATTACAATTTAAGTCTTTGATTTAATGTGTTGTGATAACAATTAAAGACTGGTGCATATATCACCTATGATATCTTTCTTGAGTCTGGGATATCACCACCACAAGCTATAAAGCACACATACATACAAGGGCGCAGCTACAGCCATATCAATGATACGGGGCCTTCAAGCTACAGGGGTCCCAACATGTGTAATACAGTTCCACAGACAAGGTTCTAATATCTAAACAAAGGGCCCGAAGTAATTTTGACAAAGGGCCTATTCAGAACTAGCTACCCAGTGCATATATACCTATAATTACATTTAAAGTAGAAATAAATCAGAGAAAGCTACTATATACATTTTCCAATGTATAATATGCAATCTAAAATAACAACAGATTAAATAAGGTCCTATTGTACTAGTCGTAAATGTCTCTAAATCTGACTCTACAGTTTAAACCTTTCGTAAACCTTGGTAAGAATACTTCCCATTTACATGATCTTATACATACACTTGTGGGCAGGGTCGGATCTAGGTCTGGGCTTAATGGACTGCAGCCCAGGGCCTCCGAGCTCTAGAGGATCCCGTTCCCCGTTGAAGATAACAAACAGAAAAAGATGCTTACGATCAAAATAGTAATAAAATAATAAACCAGTAAAAAATACATTAAAAAAAAAATAAAATACCCGAAATACCATACCAAATTTATTTTTATTTTCGAGAGCAAAAGCTCAATTTACTTTTGTTCTTCCGCCTTACCACCAAATACGTGGAAATTAATAATTAATAGACAGATGCTCTATCATAGGACGGTGCCGATGAGCATTGAGCACTTATACAAACGTAGCGGCACTTTTCCTGTAACCATTTATTTTTGTGCAATAGGCGCAATCAGGTTTTGGGCCCACTAGAACTCCCCCCCCCCCCCCCCCCCCCGCAATGTGAGGTTGCAGGGATGTACGTTACGCTACTGAAGTGAAAGGGAAAGGAACTTAACCAAAGAAAGCGGAGAAACACAACAAGCAAATATTAATGAGGGAAATATGCAAAATATCAATGACCAGCAGCCTTCTAAAAATATATATTATTCAGGTAGAGGACATCAGTAATGCCTCGACCGAAATGTGTTTACAAAATGTTGGGTTTAAGTTTAAGGTATCCGAACACGTTCGGAGTACTTTTAAACAAAATAGCATACTAAAACATTATACATGCTCTTTTAGGACTCAATACCAATAAATATTACTATATTAAACTATCCAAATTTAAAATAAATTACCCGAATTTTACAAAAACCACAATTATAAGTGAAATTTTAGCAATATTTTTGAAAAACTTCAAGGCAGTTATAGAAAAAAGTAATAAACATATATTAGTAAAAGTATTACGAAAACAAATAAGATGCATTTATCTAGAAAATGTACTAAAATTTTAATTTTTTATTAAAATTTGAAAATTTTAGTGCTGATTGAGTAAATATGATAAGAAATGTGACATTTTTTATGAGACCAATTATTTAAATAACAAGCCATAACTCAAAAAGTATATTCATACAATAAGAAATATTTTAGTACATTCTCTAGAAAATAACGTAAATATCAGGTTTAAAAAGTTTTATAGAAATACATTCGTAATATTTTGAGTTATCAGGCTCACCATGATAGATTTTGAGCAATTTAAATATCCACTTCTGGTAGATCAAAAATCCACTTCCGATTTTTCTAACTTTATAAAATTGATTGTAACTTGGCCTCTAGGTAGTGTAGAAACAAAACAAAGTATGTTTCGTAAAGTTAAAAGATAGCTCTATTCAATAAAATAAAAAATTAAAATATCTGTCTTGAGTGAATTTGGTCATTTTCAACATGTTCGGATACCCCCCCCCCCTTAAAAAATAGGTTGACGGGGGCTCGTGCCCTAAATCGCTAAGTTATTGATTTTCTTTATTGATTGTATCATTTCACTTGAAATGAGTTATTTTCAAAATAAAAATCCAAACAATATATATTCTGTTTCGGTAAGAGAATACAAAGGACAAAAGAGATCATTTTCGAATAATCATTTCATTAAAAAACTTGAAAATGGCCAAGTGCTGGAAAGATCTTGGCTATGTTATTCAACAAGTATAGGTAATGTTTTTTGTTTGAGCTGCAAACTTTTTTCTAAAACAAATTCTCAATACACAGCAGATTTTTCTGATAGGAAACACTTAATAAGTTGCTTAGAAAATCAGGAAAATTCTATTCAACATAAAAATTCAGTGTTAATTTGGTTGACACGAAAATAAAATTAATTATAGTTTGAAAAAAACTAAAAAAACATGCTTTTATACTGAATCGAACTAAAAAGTAAAAAAATAATTCTTAATAAAGAATAAAATGATCAAAGGGAAAATGAATGTCATTGGGGTAAAAGCGTGGGGGTGTTCTATAAATGTATCAATTGTTATAATTTCTAACTTCTATTCGGAAAAGCTGAATTAGTGTAAAAATGTAGTGCAAAGCACCCCACGCTTTTACCCCAATGACATTCATTTTCCCTTTGATCATTTTATTCTTTATTAAGAATTATTTTTTTACTTTTTAGTTGGATTCAGTATAAAAAAGCGTGTTTTTTAGATTTTTTCAAACTATAATTTATTTTTCATTTTTTTTAGTTCGAACTACAATAAAAGCGTGTTTTTTAGTTTTTTAAACTATCATTTATTCATTGTTGAATTTATCCTTGAGTTTGATATTTGAAGCTGGAATTACGTGGCTGTGGAATTAGTCTTTGTCTTCAATGGATATTAATTAACGGGTCAAAAGTGTATTTATTCTCTCCGTTTATGAGGCCTCGGATGAGTCTCGTATCGTTATATTAGATTCCGTCTCTTTTGAACAGGTCAAATAAATAAAAGTGTGTTAAGAAGAAAAAGTTCGAATTTAAAAAAAATTTAATGTACCATGTTTTTTTTACGGACTAAAAATTATAAAATTCCTCCTTTTCGTTTTTGTTTTCTTTCTTCACATTTTCATGCATTGTCATCCACTTCTGAGCTATGGTCCAAATTTCAAGTCTCTAGCTCTTCGGAAAAGTCACACAGTTTAAAATCAATTACAAAATTCCACCCGGACAGACATTAAAGAAAGCGAGTTAATAAAAACATGGTAATATTAAGTGTCAATTGTTTTTTCACCTTTTAAACCTGTTCCTATCATGTTAATTTGTATCATCACTTCTAAACGTATTTCTATGTAAAAATAAAAAATATTTAGCAGTTAGAACGCAAATTATTTTTTTTTACATGCACGAGCCTTTTTTTTTATTCTCATTTTCAGAAAAATGTTTATATTATGGTAAAAAATTGCTAACACCCACCCTCCACTTTCTCAGATACAGAACACTTTTTTTGTTTGTTTTATTTCTGTTAACCACAAGTGTATTTTATACAAATTCAAAACACTCGCTTTAGGGTTGCAACTTATTCTTTTTGTCGCTAAATCTGAAATAAGTCACCAAATCTGGATATGATATATGAAATTAGTCGCCATATCTGAAAATGGTATATGGAACTAGTCGCCAAATTTAAAAATGATAAATGCAATAAGTCGCCAAATCTGGAAATAGTATATGGAATTGTCGCCAAATCTGATTATCTTTATTCCTGACGATCCTGAAAAGGACAATGGAACAAAATTAAGAAATTATTGTATTGTCATCGGTCCTTGACAAGTGTGCGAAATTTCGAATGAATCTGATCTTTTTAAGTGAGTAAAAATCGAGCTCTAAGATTCCGTTACATGCAAGTGAAACTTATAAAAGCGTGTTAATAAGTATGTTTTACAAGGGTGGGCATGCTTAAGGAAATTCATTTGTGACGAGACTTTGTGTATTAGCAGTATTCCTTTAGGGACAATGGTCTTCAAACTTTTTCAACTCACGGAAACCCTAGAACAGGGATGGCGAACCTTTTTGAGACGTGGGATTTTATTCCTATTTTTTTTAGTTCTAGCTCATGGGTCACTAATGCCCATTTGCACCAGATTTAAGTTTAAATTTTAAATGAATATTTTTTAAATGAATATTTTTTAAACTAAACATTTTAAAATTCAATTGGCTTAATGAATAAAAATAAGTGTGTTTTAACGATTTAAAATTTTTTAGTATGGTTAAAAATTCTTAAGTGTTTGCTGCAATGGCAATGATTGTTTGAATGAACAAAGAGTAACGAAAATTACATACAATATACATATTGTGAAGTATTATTTATATATATATAAATAATCCCCTTTAATTTAATCTTTTTATAGCTTTTAACTACCTATAGTCTATCCCTTCAGGACCCACGTTCAGTGCTGGCGTCGGCGACCACCGACGGCCTCGCGCTTGAGGGGCCTCTCAAAGTTTTTAATTATTTAAAATTTAGTTATTCGTTATTATCATACATTTGCGCGAGTAAAGAGAGTGATTAGTACTTTACGGGCATTATCCAGAATCGTCTGGCAACACTATGGAAACTAACAACTTAGCGCGCGAGACGGGGAATCCCCGTGTCGTTTAAATATTTGTATTTCTTCTGTGATCATAACGTAAACAATCATTTCTTTTGTGAATGCAACACTAGCAGACTAGACTCGCATGGACAAAATTTCTTTTTATTGTGTTGTAAAGTGAGTCAGTGCCCTGGTGGCGTTTTAGCGAATAAAAGTGTTAATTTATTTGTGATTTAGTTCATATTTCGAAGGTTATAAGGTAAGTCAATATGAACTTTTATAATGACTTTAACGTAATGATTTTGTCGACATCAATAGGTATACATAGGTATTTTTATAAGTCGTAAGTATAATGTATTCTCTATGGAAATCGAAATTAAAAAAAGTGGATAGATACCTAGTTTTAAATTAAACTGTGCTAGTGTTTTTTTTCTCGAGAATAGAAAATTTAAGCTTTTCGAGTATGTTTTTATATGCGTCAAAATTTGTAACAATTATATTATTTTCACCGAGTTCTTCTTTTCATACATCTAGCCACTACATACGGCAATGCTTTTTATGGAAAATTGAAATAAATTGTTGCTCCTAGATCTAGATTATTTTGTATTGAATGAACACCGCACTAGAATCTAGTGTTCTTTCAGTACAAAATAATCCAGGTCTAAGTAAAATAATTTTATTCATTTTCCATAAAAAGCATTGTCGTATATATAGAGTTATTTATCATGGCTGGGACTCTGCTACAAAAAAAAATCGAACTCTAACAAATCGGCAGATCTCGTATCGCATTATTATTAACTCTGACGCTACTGGGCCTGTTTTGAAACGGTATCTATAAAATAATTATTTAATTTCAATGTTTTTTTTATTTTTAGGTCATCATGTCTGGAGGACAACTAGAGACAGATATAGGTTGGAAATGGGAATCCGGTGCATTAAAAAGCAAAAGCTGTAACTGTTATATCCAACCAAGCTCTGAGTTCCAGTATGATGAAATTTCTCAAGAAACCTTCTACGAGTGTCACTGTTTCAGAGTCATCTGGAGATACTTTAGTTTATAAGCCAGCTTCAGAGTCAAATGAATCTTTTATTCAAAGTTCTGAT
>BMAO01009898.1:0-91999 GCA_019973975.1 Trichonephila clavata | reverse complement strand
AATCAATGCAAGTTAACAAATACTTATAACCCTTATTAAATTCTGCTAAAGATTGCATATCGACTAAATCCACTTGAAACTGACGATCAATATCACTTACAAATACTCGATTCCGCTGAAACTTATGCCGAACAGGTTTATGAAGAGTGTAAGCGTCTTTCTGTGATAACCAATGCTTTACATCTTTTTTACTATATTTCCCTTTTAAAGAGCGATGTAATGCATCCACACCTCCGAAGCTACTTGGAACTTCGGGTTTTTCGTAAAACGCTGCTAAATTCTTGATACATTGTTACCCGACGAACAGAACTTGATTGAATGACTATTACAATGAATAGTTATGCAATTTATACTTTTTGGGAAAGGCAAAGGGATTATGTTTAAAAGCATGAGCATAAATTTTCCTTACTTTTATACAAAATACTCTTATTTGTTTTTTAAACGTGAAACTTATACAAACACAAATATTATATCAAACAAATATTAAATTAACAAACAACAAAAAATGATATTAACTCAAATCAAGCATAAAAAAAAACAACATTTTATTCAGATTTATAGGAACAAAATACTGTGTAAAACTTATAAAGTCAGTATGCAATATTTTTTAAACAAAATCCTCATAATATTCAAAACAATCAGATGGACATAACATATCTCTTACTTCTCTTAAAATAATATCTAAGCGAAGATTTTCCAAAAAATTTTCAGTTACATAATTTACAGGTTTTAACAGTAAAAAGTGTACATTTTCAAAAAGATTATTATAAAAATAATCAGCTATCTCATTAGCTTCCAGTGACAAAACATGTGAATTAAATGTTTCTTCTCGGTTCCCCCATAACTCCTCAGCGAGTTTCTGAGGTTGATTCAGTCCTTTTTCGTTCAGGAGGCTACAAATAGATTTTTTTCAAAATTTGCGTCAAGTATCGTTGACCCAGACTAACGTCCAAAGAAAAAGGTAATGCGTTTTCTATGGGACCTTCACAGAAGGTTTTATATGCAGTTAAAAAGTCCATACACAGAAATACATTGTCTATAACGGCATTTTCAATAGCACCATATTTTTCAATCATTTCAGCCCACTGCTCTCGGGATATGCTGATTTCTTTAAAAGTAGGCTCTTTATTCGGACCGTATTTAATGCACTTAAAAGTAAAATTAGTGAAGTTCTCACTTGTTATTTGAATGTGCCGTTCAGGAGGGAAAAGTCCACTCGGTAATTCCTCCAGTGATTCCGGTACTTTCTTTTTACGCATGATATATTCGATCCACTGTGGGTCTAATGTTATTCCTTTAGGAGTTGGGTAGTAGGTTTTTCCATACTTCTTGAAACGCCTTATGTGTACTGATACGGAATCATAATTGATGCTTGCAAAGACAAAAACATCATCTCCAATTGGAAATACTCCATCTGGTATGCAATCCTCGGTAAATTTTCCATACTTCTGAAAATAATATACCAAAATTAATGAGGATTAGAAAAGTGTAAAAAACATTATAAACATTACATATCAAATTTATTTAATTTTGTTACTTACTTTTGAAACTTCTCTTCTTGCTTTCTTATTTGCAGAAGATTCCACGACCTTTCCAAGCTTTCGTTGTTCGCTATGTGTTTCAGACATTGTCAATTTTTTTTTTTCCTTTTCGAATACAGTCCGTCGCAGTACTGACAAACGAAATGAATCTTGAACCTAAGATGTGACAAGGGTCTAAAGCATATTGACCGAATTACACTTGAACGGAGTTCGCTGAGTGGTTGAAAGCAATGTATCCATCCGCTCTAAGCATTGAGATAATTTCTGACGTAGAATTCAGTCGCCGTCTTGTAGAATCAAGATCAGACAAGCTAAGACAAGTTCAATCGTAAACCGTTCACACGCTGATTACGAGTATTCTACGTCACATTTTTACTGTGTATGTGTAATCATTATACCGCATTAAAATTTACAAATTATTAAAATAATATAAGTGAAGTATTTTTTTTTATTTCATTTTAATTAAGAAAATGTCGCCATCTGCTTCGCCTGCAAAATTAAATTCATGAGATTATAAACCTAAGTTTTCTTCAGGTCTGCATGCCTTCATAGGACAATGGTTAGCGTAACTGAAAAACTATTGTCCTATGGAGACATTTTGTTCTGGGGCTGTGAGTTTGAATCTGGATTTATTATTTTTTTTTTTATTTGAGCGTTATTTTTTCAATCATTTTAAAATCTAATAATTAGTGTATAGTTTAACCAATAGGTGGCGCCATGAGCACTTTAAACATTTCAATAAACTTTTTTTACACATTTAAAAAACAACTCAACTTAGCAGCAGGAGGGAAACAACTCAACAGCAGGTGGAAACAACTCAACTCCCCCCATCAACTCGAAAACCAAAACCATAGCAGGAGGGAAACAACTCAACTCCACGCAGCATCCACAGAAGGGAAACAACTCCGCGCCTGCGCCTGTGCCTCCACAGGAGAAAACAACTCAACTTAGCAGCAGGAGGGAAACAACTCAACAGCAGGTGAAAACAACTCAACTCCCCCTATCAACTCGAAAACCAAAACCATAGCAGGAGGGAAACAACTCAACTCCACGCAGCATCCACAGGAGGAAAACAACTCAACTCCCCCTATCAACTCGAAAACCAAAACCATAGCAGGAGGGAAACAACTCAACTCTGCGCCTGCGCCTGCGCCTGCGCCTGCGCCTGTGCCTGCGCCTGTGCCTGCGCCTTTACCGCAGAACCGGCTTTTCTTACCTAGTGCGGAAAGTGAATTCTTCTGGTCTACGGATACAGAAATTGTTGATATCTTGAAAACGGCTAATTTTCGACAGGTTGTTCCATTTTGAAGTTTGTTTCAAAAACAAAAAATATATAGTACTAATTTTTCCAACGGTAACACAGTTGCCGAAATGATGGGAAATATCCGCGTTTCAGTTGTTAGCAGTAACATACACAATGTAGATTTGACACAATTGAATTCTTGTATAATCTCAGATTCCAATTTCGTCAATCAAAAATTATAACTTAATGAGGAAAAAATTTGTCATTTGATGTACTTCTATACGCTTGTAAGTTATGATTTTCTTAGCATGAGTATGAGTAAAATGAAGTAAAATATCGAAATTGAATTCTTTTTCGTATTTAGAAATATATCCTTTACAAATGTCACTTGTGTTGGGACCCGCGATCTGTGGATCCGAAGCTAAGTAACATGACCACTTGACAAAAGTGACCACCTCTGTCCGGAGGCTGTTACTGGCTTATATAGGAGTCGCTACTCTACTCCCCCACCAGTGAGTCGGTGGATAGGCGAACAAACGATACATTTGTTATGGCGAGCGTGGGAGTTATTGCTGTTGCGTCAAGTGGGTCTGGCGACTTTGATTTGTTCTTGTTGCAGGTAAATGGCGCCACGACAGTTCAGAGGGTTGCGTGTGCTGATCACGTCCGGGTCACCAATGTTGGAGATTAGAACCCGCGATCTATGGATTCGAAGCCAAGTAACATGACCACTAGACTAAAGTGATCACCTCTGTCCGAAGGCTGTTACTGGCTTATATAGGAATCACTTCACTTGTCTCACACAGGGGCGTACACAAGGGGGCGGCAGCTTTACATCCATAGACCAACAGATTTAAAAAAATTTGCCATACAGATTACCTCTCGGTGTTTTCGCCTACATGCTTTTTAAAATGTAACTCCCCCCCCCCCCTTTAGAGAGATCTGCGCACGTTACTGATCTGACATGCATTGTAACACGTCAAATAACGATTACACTTGTGTTTCTAATGAAATAGAATAAAGAACAAGAATGGCTAATTTACTTCAGCTTTTGAAATTCCATTAGGGTTATATTACTAGAAAATTTGGAAAAGAAATCGCGCCTAACAAGTACAAAATGAAAAATGTGTTTAAATGAAATATTTTAAAAAAATATTAAACAAAAAATAGTTACTTTGATGAATCAGAAAAATTTGAATTCTAATAAGATTTAACATATATTTTTTATCAGCAAAATTATCCAATTTATTTCTCTTTGATCAAATATGGCAATTTACCACACTAATGTGTTTCTAAAGTTTCGCCAACTTCAGCAAGTGATTTTTACCAAAGACAATGTAATGCGTAAATATAGATCGACCACCAGGAGAAGATCCTTTGCTCTGTCTTTTTAATAAATGAGTTCATTAAATCGCAAAGAAAAATGTCGCTATTTGAAACAGTGAGAAATTATAAATCTCGTGTAAATAATTAAATTTATTATTTATCTTATACATAAAAGATCATTTTTGAACGGTTTTAAGTAAAGGACAAGCTGCTCTTATCAACGTAAAGTGGTAACGGGCTACGTTACCTCATTTTTAATGTTAACGAGATAATGCAATAGTTTTGTGGGCGTAACATGTGCGGAGTCAAACTCCTTGTGGTGGTCGATCTGTGCAATGTAACATCTTACAACCAATCCACTTTCTTCTGGTTAGTGACTCGCGCTGGAGCGAAGTGGACCTGCACACGAAGCACGAGTTGGAGTGGCGGAGGAGGGATGATGGAGAGTTCTGGATGGAATACAAGGATTTTTGCCGGGAATTCGAAGAGGTCACCATCTGCACCCTAGGGCCTGACTTCGACGGAGACGGGGTGGCTGAGGAAGCGGGCATGGTGAGTTCCATTGAAAAATTTCAATTTATATCATTTGATTTAATTAGTTGCACTAAAAGAAAATTTTTTATTTGAATTGCGATGATTTGTGATGGGTTCAGTTGAAAACGAAAAACACCTAATTCCGGTTTTACACGATAGATACTTTACCGCGGTACCTTCTCCTCATGTTGGCTGAGGTAGAAACCTCGCTAATCATTGGGGTTCCCATTGGACGAAACATTTTTTTATTGCTGACAGACAAAGACAACACGTGCATTACAAAAATTAAAATGCACTATATCATTCAATTTAATGTAGGTCTGAATGTAATGTAATCCTTAAGTTTTTCACACATCCACTTCCTGAACTACCAAAATATGTGAATTTTCGTACGTGATATAGAAATGATGTAAATACATACGATCAACAAAAGTAACAGTATTATAAAGTTTACTTTTGTTAGTACATAATCAGCGTGTTCGTGGGTTTTTTTTAGTCTCTTTTTATACTACATTTGGTTACTCTGCCAAGCCCCTCTGTGCCATCTCAACGCCCCTAACTTTCTCTGGTCTTTTACTGCCCCTCTGAAAGCCTCAAACGCACATAAGGGGGCATTGTCGCCCACGTTGAGAACCTATGCTATAAAAGAACTTAGATGAAAATTTTTAGTGTTATAATATATTTTACAAATTTAATTTATTTTTGACTAGAAAACGGTGAACGATAATTTGTATATATTTTTAAAATAAATATATGAAAATACATTAATTTTTGCTGCTTCGTATCCCTATAACTTTTCACAATTTTGAACACCTTTTTAGATAACTTCATATATATAGAAATCAATATATTTAATCAGTGTGTAACGGATCTAATTGCGTTCTTTCTACTAATAGTCCTCTTGGGGAATAATGGGTCTTTAAAATTTGTTCTATTGAAAACGTTCCGACAAAGAAGACGTGATTATGTAAATTAAGACGTGTATTTAAGGATTAAACTTTCGAGCTAAGAGAGGGAGATTAGACTGCTAACGGGGGGATAGCAGGGATTGATTAGCGCTAAGCTAGGTGAGAGAACTTCGTAACTTATTTGATTAATATTAAGATTTGACGATTTGATTAATTAAGCGTTAATATGGATTAGAACAATTTGAATTAGGAGGTGCATTGCCTGGACGTAAGTGATCCGATTTATTGTTAATTATCCTAGTATATCGTCTACCTCGCTATTGCTTCACATATTTGGTAATTGGTGCATTTCTTAAATTGGGTTATTGAATTTGTGTGTTTGTTGATAATTTTGAATAAATCATTATTGCTACACTTGTAATGGATGGCCTGTGCCATCCATTACAAGTGTAGCAATAAAAATTGAAGTTCTCTTAAATGCATAAATATTAACTAAATAACTTGTATATTCTCTGTATATATTGATAAGACTCAATGGGCTAAATTCTTATAATGTTATCATCACATGATAAGTGCAATCATGTGTTTCCAGCCAATCACATCATGCGCTTCACTGTTGCCAATTTTTACATTTCGCAAAAACTTTTTTTTTAAAAAGTACATATTTGTTTACAATAACAACGTGCATAAATAATCAAAATGTACTTGATTTAAAAATATAGAGAAGAATTTTTTTAAGTACTTGAACTTTATCACTCAATTATCAAATTTGAAGTTTTATCTAAATTTTACAAGTGGAACAATAAGTACAAGTCTAACGCCAGTTTTGGATTCAACGAAGATCACGTGATTGCATTTATCACGTGACCGTCATGAATTGAGCCCATTCATTTTCTTAATAGATTAGCTCACTTTAAATGTCATTAGTATGAAAGTACAATTTTAAATGCGGAATAATTGCAGCAAAATTCTTCTTTATATCTTTCTTTTAATTTTAGATGTCCTCTTAAAAAGCCATATTGCACATATCATTTACTTTAATTTTATAGGAAAAATATATTAAAATTTGAGCATTTTTTAACTCGAGAATCTCTGTCCTCCTAATCAATTTTCAGTTCTGATATACTTCAAAAGTTATAAATATGATGGGCATAGGGCATTTAAAAAACTTCTTTTTGCAGGTGAAAGCGATAAGAGGCAAATGGGAAGTTCCAAAGACCAGTGGCGGCTCAAGAAATAATTTAGAGTTGTTTGCCAGAAATCCTCAATATTTGCTCTCTGTGTACGAACATGGTACGTTAATTTTTAGACAACTTATTTATGTGTGCAGTTTCAACAGGCCGACTGGGTGATGTAGTTGGTTTGTCGCTGGTCTTGTACGCCTAAAGTTACGGGTTCGACCCCGGTCCAAGTCGGTGGATTTTCAAGATGCAGAAAATCGACATCGGCCATGTCGTATGATTACGTGGCATGTAAAAGATTCCTTGCGTTCCTGTTTGGCTAGGGTGCTCTTGGCAAAATTAAAATCTTAAGTACGGTTTCGCATCGCCAGAGCTCAAGTATCTTCCTCTGGAGAGGAAACTGGGCTTCAAAATTACCTGCGGTGATTGGTATCCGCACTATATGGTGCTGCACCAAAAAGTGATACCAGCTCCCGGGGAATGTTCTAGGTCTGCAACGGTAAAATACCAACACGCCGTTCATTTCTGGAATTAATGAAGAAAGATGGCTTCAATAGTTTTAAGCTCACGCATACAGCAGAAACAAAGCTTCACAGCCAAGGGGTCGTATCTACTTATTTAAAATGCAGTAACGAAAACATTGAAAAAACTATAAACTATATAAGCACTGAAAATTAAAATTATGAGTAATATTTGTTATTTATTTATCCTACGCGCGTCCGTGCTTGACTTCTTCACCATTTGACAACGAGCCTCCCAGTGCCGACTTACGACGTCGTCAGTCGGGTGGTCACAGAAGTGCACTGAAACAGGAGGTCACCATCCATCCTGGCATGGCTGCAGAGCTGGCAGGCCTCGTCAGCAGCCAGGCCAAGCCATTGGAGGTATACTCCCAGGAAATTATGTTAGGTGAAAACGGGTAACAGAGCATCGGCTCTCTCCTAGTGCCTCGGGAAAAATCCACAGTGGCCAGGGTTTCCCGTGACTTTCCAAGGCTCTTGGCTTTTTTAGGTCGTGGCAGTACGTTTGGAAATGTATGTGATCACATTCTTTGCTCTTCTGAGGGTCAGACTTCTGGTTGAGACAACTCTGTTACCTGCTTGGCTCTTTTTGGTCAGTTATCTTCTTACCGGGGATCCCAAAATGACTCGAAACCCACTGTGAGGCCACAGTCCAGCCGTATGAAACGAGCTCCGCAATTTTAGTACGGCACAAAATTGTGTGTAGGCAGTCGTTTGGTGTGTTACTGATTAATGCTGAAATTGCAGCTTGGGAGTCGATGAGGAAGATAACTTTTGCAGGAGGCAGGTCAGCAGCGAGCGATAGTGTTGTAGCTTTACAGACAGCCGAGACCTCATCATCGTAATTGGTAACGTTTTTCCCCACTGCCAAGAAGTCTTCGAACAGCCGACAGAACCATCCCGCCCTGGGTCCTTTTGTTTCCGGTAGGTATGCACCGTCATTATATATTTGAAGCTACTCATTTGCGGGATATTTTCGTTCGATGTTTTCCAAAGCGTAGGATAGATCATCAGGAATTGGCCTCAGCTTCTCTTGATGCCAGGTTAATTAGGTCAAGCTATTTAAATGGAAGTGCAGGTGCGACTACACTAGAATAGTACTGTATAAGAGCACGGCGAGTCATCAGTTTGTTTGTAGTTTATATTGTTTAATTTTATTTAACTCTTAGATAATAAATATTTCATTCTACATTTACTTTTGTTAATATCATTATCGACAAATTAAATTCATCATCTGCTATTATTATGAAACAGAGGGAGTATAGCAATTAAAAAAAAAAGAATAAAGAACATTGTCGTGACGTAAAAATAAAAGTAATTGTTCTCTTCTTTTAAAAAGTGAAGTTGGTTATCTCGAGAAGAGAAGAGGTCATCGTATAGCCTAGTGGTCAAGGTCACGGACTCGTGGCTAGCGTGTCATAAGTTAGAGCCTAGTGCCGATGAAGACCCGCCGTGTAGAAGAGCTGATGCACGTTAAATCTGTCGGGGCTCAAACGTCCTCCCGTTGATATGGTGTGGAAGTTAGGAGAGGGGGCGCCAGCTCAGGTGTCGTCCTCGTCACGTGACCGAAGTTAAACACTACAAGGTCTGTCGCAAATAAACCTAGTGTAGTTTCCTATTGTGACGCTAATAAACACTCACTCTACAGAATAAAAACATCTCGGTTGTCTTTTTTCCCTCCAGAAATCAAGAGAGATCAAAGAAAGGAATCTGTGGGAAGTGTTGGATCCCGGTACTGCTGCGCAGTCATCGCACTCATGCAAGTGCGCAGACGCTGCATGAAGCATCCCGGAAGGAAGATGATGCAGGTCGGATTCGTCGTCTACAGGGTAGGATGATACTCTTTCATTGTTAATTAACATAATGCTTGCAGATATGATCATTGAAAGCAACATAAGCTATGTAACATTATGCTTCAAACTATCTGTGAAAGGACATAATCATTAGTATTTGCACAATATATGGTTATATTCCCAATATATTTTAATCGATATTTGAGCATTTTACACTTAAACACAGTCATAACACTGATTAAGTATAAAATGGAATATTTTGTAGCAATTAAAATCACCAATGCGAAACTCCTTTTAATTATATAGACCGCTAAGTCAGCTCGGTGGCTGTGAGGTAACGTGCCTGCCTCGTAAACCTAAGGTTGCGGGTTCGATCCCGGCTGGAGTCGATAGATTTTCTAGATGCGAAAATAGTAGGCACATATGTCATGTGACATGTAAAATATCCATTAAATATCAATTTGGCTCTGGTACTCAGACCGAGAGGAGAAACTGCACGAGCGGCATCTGTGCCGGCTGTTTCTTCCTCTCCCCATTACTTTCAGACTCAATGTCAATGATGACTCGGAGGGGATCGCCGCTCCGGCTCATCAATGACAGCACTCTCTCACTCATCATAACACCCACACACTTCGCAATTACTATAACTCACACAAATTTTCTTTTAAATTACCACACACACCAACATTCTTTTAATTCACCATATTTTTTATTAATTCATTATTTTTCTTTATCCTCATGTAATCCTTAAATTTATTATCCTCACAGTACTGGGCTAAGATTTTAAAAATAAGCCAACTAAAGCTTTTCACTCACCCAATGATTGGAGGTTAAGTTTCCCTACGGGAAACAGGCACTCCTATAATTTCTACCATTTCTACCATTTCTCAGCAATATTTAGCATCTGACGAGAGTTTTAAATTGAGCAAAATTCACAATTTAGTAGCGAACGCTGTCGCTACATGGCGCCACCAATGAAATAACTTCCACTTTTGTGGATTTACCGTGTCTGCAAATGGCTTAGCTACCAAAATGCAACTCATTTGGAAAAAAACAAACAATATAGACCGTTATAGAACTTATTTTCCCTGCGTTCACAGTATGCATATTTACTATACATTTTACAGTAATAAACAAATACTAGGGGTTCAAACCCCACCCATGCACCCGACGGTATTTTTAATTTTTAGCATAAATGGAATTTTTTTATAAGGGAGCGTAAATGGGATTTTTAATTGTTAGCATAATTGCACATCTCGGCGCTTCAACTACGTGTTTTTAAAAAATGTAAACTCCTCTCACAATAGCAGTGCGTACGCCATTGTAGATACTTTCGTTAGTTGTTAAATGTGATCAAAGATGTTGAACATGAATTTCGATTGGCTATTCGGTAACGTGTCTGGCATGCGTTTGGTTGACAATCTTAAGATTTATATTATGTGCATCCGGAAAAATCTTGTCAGATCTTATTGACCTTATTTTTCAATTAGGTCTTATTTTCTGGGGAAAGTGGAGAGTTAAATTAATGTTGAATAAATAATATTAACGTTTCAAAATAATTATTTCATTGAATTTTTGTGGTTTTATTTGCTTGCAAAATTAATAAAATTTTGCCTAGATTCAAATTTTTTAACCTTATTTAATCATGAGGTACTGTATATATATTTACACAGTGGTGGCCGAAATTGTGGACACTTTTGGAAATTTTAATGCTTTTTTTAATTTGTATGCTTATAGAAAATGTTACGTTTCACACAATGCAAAAACAAATATATCATTTTAAAGGGAATTTAATACTGAATTCAATATAAAAAACAAAATTCAATTATTTGAAATACAAAAAAAAAGTTAAGCTGCAATACTTACCAATATACATTAGATAATGTAACACACAGCAGTGAATTATCAGTACTTAGTGGGGCATCCTTTATTTTTTATTACTGCTTCACATCGATGTTTCATTAGGCTGAAGATAGTTGCAAGCTCTTCTTTTGTTATTACATGATGCCAGGAACAATTATAACCTCAATTAGTTCTCTTTTGTCTTTATTCGGGCAAGAGTTTTCAAAGAGTACTACACGTTTTCGATAGGATTGAGATCAGAACAGCTTCCTAACCAACAATTCAATGCTCTTCGTACGAAACCACTTTTTCGATAATTGTTGCTGCGTGGCAAGGACAGAATCCTGCTAAAAATAAATGAAGCATTGTAAGCAAAGATGTCCCTAATGGAAGGTAAAAGTTTAGGTTCTAGAATAGAGTCAATGTATTTTCTGGCATTCAGTGTCCACTGGATGACATGAAAGCAACCAATACCATCTGCTGACATGGAAAACCAAATCATGACTCTAATCGGACTCTCCCTAGTTGCCTGAATACAGTCAGGATGTAGCTCTTCTCCTATTCAATGTCTTACATATTTTTGCCTATCTTTTCCGATTAATGATATCTTAATTTTATCGCTCCATATTTGTGACTACTGATTACTTGTCCGATTAATGCGTTCCCTTGCCCACTGTAGTCTTTTATGCGCTGCTGAAAATTGAGAAGGTTTTTTCGTGGAATTCTACCTCTAAGTCCAATTTATGTTAATCTTCTCTTGGTTGTTCTTGAACTGACAGAAACACCAGCATCATTTAGATCACTTCTTATGGAATGTGTTTCTGTCACTTCTGTTGCGGGTTTATGTGTATATCTTGCTCATATTCAAGGAACTTCCCTTTCTCATGTATAGGAAAAAAGCAAACATTGATAGAAATAGCTTATAGTATCTTCTCATAGCAGAGTTTTTATCAATAAATTAGACTTTTATTTTGCTTTCGAGCTATTTTTAATATTTTCACTGATTTTGAATACATTAGTCAATCGAAAACAATTTAAAACAGAAATCTTAATTTAATCAAATGCTTAACTGTAGACTCAAAATAAATTTTTTAAACAAATAATTACAAAGTAAAACAATGTCTAGTAGATATATTTATTTTTTAACAATTCATATAGCTAGAAGTCTGAAGAGCCCCAACCGTCTTTGCAAAGAGCCACATGTGACTCGCGAGCCGCCAACCCTGTGCTAGTGGAACCGTTCTAGAAAGCCGTTTTTGTGCAGTGTTGTAAAGCTTATTTGTAATTAGAGCATTTTTCCATTCTATGAACATTGTTTATTATTTGTTCTTGCATGTATGTCAGTTTGTCTTCGTGCAGCCAATCCTTCGTCTTTGACCATTAATAAATTTGTTAAGAATCAATTAATTGGAGTCGTTGGCTGTTTTTCCCACACGCGAAGCTGTAGCATTACGATATTGTTCTATAGCTTTCATAAAAGGCTTTGACAAATCCTTAGACTAACTCTTCTGTGATAGAAATTAAAAGATAGACTATTTAATATGGCGCAAAATGCATACAAACACTAGCCATTTTATTAATTCCTTCATTGCTTTTTCTTACCTGGCCTATTAATTTGATTTCATAAATATTGACAAGTGTTGTTTTTCAGACGGAGGACCCAAAGCGACGTTTGTCGGTCCAAGACTTCGTCACCAACGAGGAGGAAGGCAATTCGGGACCCTACATCAACTACCGCGAAGTATTTGCAAGGTTCGAGCTCGCACCAGGACACTATGTCATCATCCCTGCTACTTTCGAGCCACACCGTCAAGGTTCTTTCATGATACGAGTTTATACAGATTGTCCATTTGACCTCAGGTAAGATTTAATTTAAAATCAAGAATATGATCTTTTTCCTCCGGTTCAACAAACGTTAATCGATGCAACACCATTAACAGTTGGTTATCAAAATAATGGAAAAACCTGTGAATAAGTAACATTTTTTAATGCGCTTCGCGAGCATTAAAATGTAATAATATCTACCAGTTTTTTTTAAAAATAGAAATGTATTTTTTCTGGTAGTATGTGGTAGCTATGTTGAAGTTCTGTGAATCTTAGATTTTTTTCAAAAGTTGTAGTCGCCAACAACAAGCAAACTTGTTGGCGTCAAGACCGCTCTTGAAGCTCAGTCACAGACTTTAGAGTTTGGGGGCAGTAGCACGCGTGCAGTTTCTCGAGAGACAGGCTATTCTTACAGCACCGTCCGAAAAGTACTCAGAAAAATATAAGGCTTTTACTTTCCACACATGATCCGCCAAACCCAGGAGCTTGATAGATACCAGCCACAACGTCTTTCATTTGCGGTCAGTTTTCTCAACGTAATGATTGTTGATCTGTTATGGCCTTGGAATTGCCATGTGAATTAATGAAGCTTATTTCTACTTCAGTGGGACAGCCAACACACAGAATTGTCGCATTTGGGCTAAATAGAATCCGCGGATCCACGCTGAATTTCCCCTAGTCTCCAAATGTCACTGCATGGTGTGGATTCACGGCGACATTCATCCTTGGGCTATTCTTATTTGAGGAAGTCGGTACACACCAACTAACTTCTTTTGCATAAAGCTTCCCTCTTCTTCCAAAGCATGCAAATCTCGACATTTTTCTCCTACAACTGACAGCTTTTCGCAGTTTTGCATTTTATTACTCATCCTTGTTCTGGATTGTTAATATTGTTTCTGTATTCCGTTTTGGTCGTTTGAGTTAAATTTCATGTTTTTTTCCGAAAAAGGGAATTTTTTTTTAAAAAAATTCCGTGAGTGCATTTCGTGTATAGCTTATACACAAATTTTCGTTGCATTCCATTCACCCGCTTGCGCTGTAGGAGGCCGTTTGTAGGAGACGTTTAATTATATTCACCTGGTATTTTCAAAAGCTTACCTTTAAAAGGGCAATAACAAAAAAATTCATAGTTTATATGAATTATAGCAATAAACTTTTAGAAAATATGGGCACTTCCGCTTTTAAAGAAATAGACATATATAGGAGTGAGAGAAAATGTTCAGAGATCATAACTTTGCATATGTATGTTTTATAGTATTATTGATTTTTTGACAGTTGATCATTCGCTGACAATGTCTAGGAGAAGTCGTTTACCCAATTAAAGTGGCAGCCAGTCCGATGGGTGGAAATTAGGTTGTCTCAATATATTTCTCAGTGTGACTCCAATATATCTACAACGACTGTAGGATCAATTTGAATCTAGATTCTGAATCTTGATCGACCACGAGTTATAAAGTCTGAAGGACCATTTTCTCTAACTCTTTTGACTCAAAAGTAGGGGAAAGACTGCTGTGCCTCAGCTCGAACATTTTGTTACATCAAAAACATGAGTTTCAACTTTTACAGTGCGAAGACACCATCACAATCCAGGTCTCAATGCAAGATGACCAAATGTGTGTATCCTTCTGGACCAACGATAGAGATGTGTCCATTTATGTTGGGCAAGATAACACATTTCCTAGAGCTAATGTACTCTGCACAGACTAACCCAGCGACTGAAAAGCGATTTAGGGCGTCTGCTGATCTGGCAGTGACAATGCACCAGATGCAACCAATATATTATTGTTGAAAGACAATGTTGGTACTTCAATTAATCATGTCAATGAGAAACCTCTGACGTACCTTGAACTATACTCGAAATGTAAAGCCTCCATAAACATCTCCTGGAAACAACCGCCACCGCATCCGTGATATCTTAGTGCCTTGGAGCATCAATCAGCTTTAAAGGTGACAAGAGAGATAAAACTACTTTTGCTTGGGTGCATTTAAGGTCCCTCAGATTCTCACATGGTGCCAAGACTTTTTCAATTTGCACCAAATGTAATGATGCAGAGGCTACACAGCAACATTTACTTGATTGCGTTGACTTGGTACGAGAGAACCTTTTGAAGGGGCCTATATTAGTTATATATTTTTTAAGGGTGAACAAACTCATGGATCTGGTCTCAGACCAGAGGGATAAGAAAGAAGACAATGTTACAATGTAGGCGGAATCTTGGTGTGGACAGTAATCTCCCTTGGTGGTCTTATTGACCTGATGTGTTCCGTGGAATCTTACTGATGTTAGATAACGAAAGAGATCCTTGACCGATATTTCCGCTGGATGATTATGCACGAGCTGAGCTTGTAAGGGACTATCTTGAAGATTCGGCCATTCCATTCGCTCCCATCTCTAGACCTAAATCTAACAGAGAATACTTAGGGCTATATTGATAGACGCGTTACGTCTTTAAGCTCTTTTCTAAGATCGTTACATGGGTTGGAACTCAATGCCTGCTTTTCGCTTTCCATTTCTTAGTTTAACAACTTAATGATAGCATGGAAAACTGATGCCGCAATAAATTCCAGTTAGGTGGTAATACATTTTTTTTATACTAAAACCCATTTTTTTGTAATTTATTCACATAAAATTGTGATGTATTGCTTTGTTACAAATCATGCCTGCGTTAAATTTATGCAAATCTCTGGGTCACAGTCAATAGATTGTTTAATGCTTATTTATCTCTTAAATTTCTTGTACCAATGTTCATTCATTTTCAAATTAAGACACAAAAACTAGTTGTACTTTAACCTGTCGAGGGCAGTGTATATAAGCTTTAAAAAGTTGCAACCGATCCATTTGTATTTAATTTGAAAACAAGTGAGCATGAAAGAGAAATTTAAATATATATGTAAAAAAAAATTTGGTACTTGCGTATTATCGCAACCTTATTGGCGACATTATATGAAAGCAAGCACATGGTTGCCAATTCAGCACGTACGACACATGCGAAATCAGGGTCGCAAACCTAGCGAGTTATCTTGAACGCTAGCTTTGTTGTGATATTGAAAAGTCATGGTACTTGTATACTAATTCATTAATATTTTACAAAAAAAAAAAGTCTGATATAAATTTACTTTGCAATGAAGAATTATCAAGTTATTATTACAATTATCAAGATCTTTTCTGATTGCATTGCATGAAAACTAAATTATTTTGACATTTGAAGACTCTTGTATTTCTTTTATTTAAAAATTTCATGAAACAAAATGGTTTTCCCCTTCTATGTTATGGTGCAAAGATTATGCATTGTGAACAAGTTTTTTTTTCCTTTCCCCAGAGAACTAAGGTGACCAGAAAACTTGGATCCCATGGATCGGATTATGGACAAGTTCCATCAGGACTAGCTGTGACTCTGCAATCATAAAAAATTTGGATCAAAAAAGCAATTAAGCCTTATGGATCAAGAAAAACATTTCATGTACAAATATAACGCTGGAAAACGGACAGTATTCTCGCCAGTTTTGCATACTCTGCTCAAATACAGATTTTAATGAGATGTGTTTCAAGAGGGAAAAATAAGCCTCGTGCCTTTCTATAATTAAAACAGGAAGTCTTTTTTTAAAAAAAAGATAAAGGAAATAGCACCTAAAAGACATGATTAAATCTACCATGAAGAATTATCAGGTTATTACTATTGTCAAGAATTATCCAAGTATGGTACATACAATTCAACAAATTGTAATATACATTGTAACTAAAAATAAATTGACTCTTTAAAATTGCATCATAATGAATATTCCATGTATATATGTGAAACACATACTTCCAAAACTCATTAAAATTTTTTTTTCAAAATCTTACCAGAGTTATTTTTTTATGCTTCTTCTCAACATGCATTCTCACTCACCCTTTAATATTATTAGACATGTAAAGTATAAAAAACAGCCAACTTGTCTAGTTTCAGACTGACATTCTTTCTTCTAAAAAATTGCATAATTTGTTTGTTTTTTTAATGCCGAGATTTCCTGTATTTTACTAAAAATAATGAAGTTAGAAAGGACTAAACATTAGTATGAGTTTATAAGCATATATACATAAAACTGAACCTTACAAATTTAGTTTAGATCTAAAAATGCATGTAAATAACTTTTTTAATGGTCAGTAGAATAAAGACTATGCAAATTTTTTAATCTAGAAGTATTTATTCACAGAAGTTTTATAAAAATGCAGCACATTTCGGAGAATAATTTGCAAATTCAATAAAGCATTACTTTTAATCTTCACATTCATTGATACATTTTAGATTGCACAAAACAACAGAAAAGGGAAACGGGGGAAATAAATTTAATTTTTTAGATTAAGCTCTAAATTTTCCCTAAACTTAAATAAATACTTAAGAAACATTTGGCACACGTACAATGTACTCAATTACTTTATCAAGAAAGATAACAGCAATTGTAGATGAGTCAAAAATTGTAATCAAAGACCAGATTCAACACATAGCTCAGAAATAACAGAATAAATTCTAAAATTTAAAAACAATTCTTCAAATCCAACACTGATAAAAACATCGATTACATACATCTTAAATCACAATATTTTTTTTAGGGAAGAATAAAGTCATGTACCACAGAAATATCCAATAAAAAGAATCGAGAGCAAATTGTATAGTTCAATAAATACTTCCTTTTTTAGTTTCATATTTTAAGTACTTATGAACAATATGAAAAACACACACAGAGTGGGCAAGAAATATTACAGCCCCATAATTACATGTTGATTTGGACAAACCAAAATCACTAAAGTACGTAATTACATAAAATATATATAACATCACATTGACTGAACACACTAAAAATGCAGTAATCCTTACTTCCCAAACTGTACTTTTCCCCCTTCACACAAATGCTATTTCTGTAAAATTTAAAATGTACAGTTCTGTGCAACAAAAAGGCAAATTTTCTAAAAAATGCAGAAGTTATATTCAATATATTGCACTCAAACATTGCAGATTATTTCGAAACATTTATATAATTTAAACAAAAATGTTGTTATATGTGCAAGGGGAGAAGTTACAGATGAGCAGGTTGATGAAGAAACATGAAAGTGTTTGAATATCTATAATATACATATATATTTATACATATACACAAAGTATACAAGTGAGATTAAATATCAAAATTTAAATTCATGCAACTAGTAAGATTTCTACAAAGACAATACTTAGAAAAAGAACTTTACATTTTAAATGAAAAAAATAAAGACAGGGGTCCAAAAATAATAGGATTACATTATATAAATAGAAATGCAATAATTTAGGAGGAATTTTAAAAAAAATATTTTTTTGTTGTTCCACATTAAGAAAAAGGATTTGATTGCAAAAGCAGTATAATTTTATTTTCCTTCAAATTAAACATTTTAATATGATTAAGAATAGTTTTAAAAAAGCACTAAGTATTCTTAATGAACAATTTTAAAAAAAAGAAATTTCATGCAATTTTTCTTTTTAAAATATTGTTGAATAAATTTAATAAATCAAATTAAAACAGTAAAAAATAAATAAAACAAGACAAAGTAAAAATGCAATATAAAAATATAAGGATGGATAAATTGATTTTCTAGAATTTTGATAAATGAAAGCAATGCATCATGACTAAAATTCATTTATAAAATACTTAAATCATTAAAAAAAATTGTTATTCATTCAATTAATAATCTAATCACAGGCTTCCAAATATAATGGATTAAATATGTTCTTGGGAATTTCAACATAGATATATATAATATTGAATCAATATATATATATATAAATCATGTGATTTACTTTTAAATTATTTGAATAACATTTGAAAAAAATAAAATACTTATAAAATTTTGAAAAGCATTTTTATATTAATTCAAGTAATTCCATAAATATTAAAAAAAATACATTTTTGAAAGTTAAATATTTTAATTAAACAATTTTAGTATAATCAATCAATGAAATTTTGTCTCTTTTTCTTACCTTCTTATAATTTCCTTTGTAATACTAGAGAAAGGATAAGGTAATAAAAAATACACAAAGTACAAGGAAAAAAAAGTTGTATCAAATAAACAAAATTTATTATATCTTACAAAAACATGTAATAAATTCTTGTCATTTCTAAAAAATAAAAAAACAGTTAGCAGAAACAAAATTTTAAAAAAAATTTAATATTTTATACAATGGTAAGTATTCATAATGAAATTGATAGATTGAGGTTTTTACTTCAAAATTTTTTTTTAAATAAATGAAAATATTACATGCAAACAGATTAGTAAATAAATTCCTACCAAGACTCGAATCTATGATTTCACATTGCCTTGTTTTCTTTTATAATCATGATAACATATTAAATTAGAATTCCTTTTAAGTACATCATAGACTAACTTACACATACAATGAATTAAAAAAAATTTAAATTATAAGCAGAACTGAATTTTCATACATTTTAAAATAACAATCAAATTATTTTTTATAAAATATACTTCATTTTAAAAATAATTAATAGAAATAAAATATTACTTCCATGAAAACATCCTAATGAATAATTTTAACCCGAACTTATTTAAGAAAAAATATGCATAACAAAATTCAACAGGAATTTAATTCAGTCAGAATTCCTTTAATCTAAGTTCAGTTTCAAAACTCGTACTTCCCAAGTAGAAAATGTGATGATTACAAATCTCTTTTCTTCTTTGGCACATAAATATTATTTGTAATATAAATGAATGAACAATATGAATATATTTAATCGTGTGTAGATTTAAAAAAACATTCTCACAAGCATATTTTTTCATTTATGCTTCATCTGAGAACTAGTTTAATTAATACAAAGATAATTAAGTGCACACATATTATGTTAATAAGTAAGGTATAATATATACAGTAGTATTAGATAAAGAAAGGAACTATATATACAGATGTGCCCTATCTGAAAAGACTGTATACAATACAAAATCATACGAAAGTAACAAATGTCACATTCATACGTTAAAAAATGCTTGTACAATAAAAATGCACATTGATAGAATTTGAATAGTTGCATCTACATATAGACTCCAATTTCTTAAGGCTGTCTTTGGGAGATGTACAAGAGTCTGAAATAAATGCTGAACACATTCTCAGACAGACAGATGTCCCAATTTTCAAGAAAATTTGCAAAATGGTAACTCATACATCTGTTTATAATATAAAGTTTTTAAAATTTGAAATATTCCATAAATAATTAATTTTTTATTTTATTTAACATGTAAACGGATAGCTCAGAGGCAGGGAACCATTTTTCAATTAGAGGCTACATGTAAATTAAATAGTTATAAAGGAGGCCGCATGTGTTGATGTACCTATAAATGTGACTTTTATGAAATTATTATAGTTTTAATAATTTCATGTATTATGTAGAAATATTATTTTAAAAAATTAAATCCTTATTAATTTTTTACATAACAAGTTGCAATATAAAATATTTTTGTAATAAAAGAAAAAAAATAAGAGTAAAATTTTGTTATAACAATAATCTCATTAATTACTACTTTTTTTTGTAAAATTATTAAAATTCATATAGTGTGGTAATCTTTTGTATTTCACTATTGGCATTTTTATTTATGGAAGCTATATATTTTTTAAAATTTAATAAACTACATATTTGAATACCACTTCAAATAAAAGTAGCAAACATGTAAGTATTTTTTAATATTATAAAGAAACACAATAGAAAAATATAACTGGCATAGCAACAATTGCTAAAATAATTTTAAAATCCAATGGAAAAATAGCACTCATGCTGTTATTCATTTAATTCAACTGATTTGAAAATTGTTGTAATCTTTATTATTAAAAATGAATTAATTCAAGTGCTAACTTTTATAAAGGCTGCACAAGAACTCACAGACGATGCGGGTGCCCCACTTCTGGGATAGTTCATTTAGCATTATTGTATAGGAGAATGAATGCAAAACACAATTTATATCAGAAAAAAAAAGGATCAACTCATATAAGAATGAATAATATGGTAAAATATGCATGCAGCTCTTTATAGAATAGTTAAGCCAGAATAATATGAATGTTCACATACTTTTATATCTGAAAACATGTTCAGCACATGTTCATGAATTAAAAAATAACTTTCTTTTTGGTCAGTTTTTTGAAGGGGTGTTGGAATTTAAAAGTAAAAAAAAATTAAAAACTAGACATCGTATCACACACATAGAACTGACACATCTGGATATATATAGATATTTAAAAACTGGAATAAAGTGAAATAAGAGCATAATTCTAACAGTAGAAAAACTGGCAAAAATTGCAATAATTTAAAAAAAATAAAAATAGTATAAAGAAAATACAATGGAAAATAAGTCCCATCAACAAAATCCCTAAACATAGAACATTATTTACAGACAACATTTCATAAGGAATTCACAATGCTCATTTTCTTATCTTGCATTACAAATTATACATAATTACAAAAACTTTCAAAAGCACTGAAAAGAGATAAAAAGTTTTTTATATTACATCATAGTATATATATACAACTTTTAAGAACTTTATGAGCTACAAAAGTAATGACTAGAATGCATAGAATCATATTCCCCTTCAAAAATATCAGAATGCTAAATACATATGTACAAAGAAAAAAGTATTAACTAAAATATAATTAATAATGAAAACTCAAATATAACATGATTAATTGCATTTCAATTTAGTTCTGAAATTTATTTTTGAGTATTAAACCCTTTATATTGCATATTTGCAAAATTAATTAATCTCATTTTGAAGAGAAATAAATATTAGAATTTCATCAATGGATTCTTATAACATTCCCAATATACATTGTTTTTTTTAAAAACAATCTAGTTATTCATATATTTTTATTAAAATGTCTAACTTGAAATTTTATAAAAATTTGGGAACAGATAAATATAGTGAAAGTATTATAATTGCAACTGAAAGCATATATCTATTTTTTTTTAAAAAAGAAAGAAAAAAGGTTTATTACTTAATTTAAATCAAACATTACTAAAATTTAAAACCATATTTTCAAACAATATTGAGATACAAGTCATATCTGTGTGGTAAAAATATTCAATACAAATATATATAGTTTATTAAATTTGTCCTACCAGACCATTTCTTCAACTGAAAAAAAAATTTGATTAATTTAAAATTAAATCATAAAATAGAAGTTTTACTTGAATTTAAAAAAATATTTTCTCATAATTTCACATCATTCTTAGTTTAATACTTTAAGGACTTAATTGACAGATGCATATTAAGCATCAAAGGTTGTCACATTGAGTCAAATTCTGCAAGATAATTTATATTAGAAGCATTACACTTAAAATTTCCTAGTTCACTGTATTCCAAAATAAAATTTGATTTCCACATTGTGATACTATCATTTCATTACAACTGTGAGTATGACACAGAATAATAGAGAAAATATGATAGATTTGTTTCTCTATTTGTATGATATAATTGTTTTATCTTTTCATTAAATTCTATTTGATACATAAAAATTTACATTACTATTCTCGTTTTCAGTCTAAATGATGCAATTTCATCGAAGATAATTTTCCCAACTTTAGCACAAAAAGCAATCAATCTTCATAATATTGTGCAATCACTAATTACCTTTTACTTAAAAATTGAAACAAGTTATTAAATTATTTTATTTGTTATGGAGGAAAGAATGGAATGTAAGCATTTTCTGTTAAAAATATTTTAGTAAATAAAATAAATATCTGAATACTGAAATAATATACAATTCTAATATCAAAATATGAAATATGAAAATTGTGACACAATTAGGCATCATGTTATATTTGAGTATATACAGTTAAATTTCTTTTCTTTGCAAGAAAATTGTATTTATAAAAAATGATTAATATACAAAAATAAATTTTTAATATTTCCCTTCCAGCTAAAGATTATTAATGTAATTGAGAATCCAAGATAAATATTTTACTTCTAAAAATGTATTAGAAATATTTCCAAAGAAATTTCAGCATGCATTTTTTGTAGTTCTGTGCACTTTCATTTTAAATCTTTTTTGTGAAGTATAAATAGTTTGGCACCTCATATGTTATTTATGTACTATAGAAAACATGTCATATTATGGGGGGAGGGGAAACGTTCTTTTTTAATGTTTACAAGTTAAAACAAACATCAAAAGAAAAAAACAAATAATTCATTCAATATTGTGTCAGAACATAGATGGAATTTTGTAAAAACAGTAATTAAAAAATTTTCAATAAAGATTTTTTTTTTTAAATTTGAAAATGTTATTTCAAATTCCATGAAAACTTTTTTCAGCTAAAAAATACTAAGCATTTGCAACTGATCACTGTTTGTTTTTTTAGAATTTTTAACATTTAGGTTATAATTAAATAATACAAAACATAAAATTAAACTTAATCTGGAATAATATTTCTTACTGTAAAAATATCTCAAAATTTTTAAGATGTAAAAATACGTTTCTCAGAACACACAAGTAAAAAAAATCATTGTCCATTTGAATGAATTAATGCTTCTCAAATCATAAATAAAATTGACCCAAAATATATAACAATGATATGAAAAGAAAAATAATTTTTAAATGGTTTCATAATTATCAGCTTTTTTCACAATGAAAAAGGAAGCCTTTTTTCCCCTGTCAAATTTTTACTGCACTGAACTTAATAAAAAAAATCGAGGAAAAAAACAAATGGAAATTTTTACTTTAGTGTATAAGAATTAAAATATTTTTTCTCCCCTCTGTTGTTATACTATCAATACAGTTACTATATTCCTAAGAAAACAAATTAACATCAACAAGAAATACTAATATCAAAATGACAAAAATATCTATAACAAACAATTGAGAAAACAAGAATAAGGGGAAAGGCATCACAATACTGGATATACTTAGTGGCAGTGATAATATGCTTAGCACAGTTTTATATTCTATTCAATTTTTGAAATAACAAAAATGATACTGAAGGAGAAATAACTAAAGATTAAAATATACCAGAAATTCATTGCTCAACATATTGATATAATAAATTCAGTAAAGAAATTCTGTGATGAAAAGTAATAAAACTTAATAATTATAGAAAAAAATTATCAATTGCAAAGTAAAAAGTTGATAATTCAGTTCGACAAGTACATAAATCGCTTGAAAGCAGCACCTTAATAGTGACGCAGTTGAATGCATGTTTCTTGCAGTCATAAATAGGGGACACAAACACACACAATAGTTATTCACCATCTATAGAGTAATTACTATCTATTCAAACAAGTGTTATTATACTCAGGCTATGCATATCAAATTGAAACAATTATAAGTGCTGTCTTCCATGCATGCTGAACTTGTTCAGTCTAAGAAAGACAATACAGTCAATTGTATGGTGAAAGAAGTAAATTAGAGTTGCAAGTAATGAACAACATGTATAACCACTATGAACAACAATTATCAGAAATCTTCTCACTTAATAACAAATTTGATAAATTCATATAAATGGTGTGAATCCAATTTACAATACCCATGCTGAATAAGCCTTTTTAGATGTAGTAAAGAGAACACAGGAATACTGATTTTTGATCATATATTTACCATTTTCTACTGGTTGATTTTGTTATTCATTTTATGGGTTTAAATTATCATAGATGACTGCATGCCTCCCAACTGCTACCGGAAGAGAGCATTGAATCTCTAAAGTCTAATGGAGAACTGACATCTCCAACGGATCGTGAACTTTCGCCAAGACTTCCACTAGCCGACCGCCGTACAGTTGAGGAATGCATATCATACTCTGGCCTTGATGTAACAGCAACAGAGTTCACAACCCAAACTGGAATGTGTCTAACATTTCCATCTTCTTGACCTTGAAAAGTATTTCTGGCACCAATAGTCCTGTCATTTACCATTATATGCGAAGAAGATGCATAGCGAGAATCCAAAAATCGGTTACCATCTAAAGCAAGGCTGCCACGAGCAGTTGTTGGAGATGAGCCAGCTGATCTATGGTGTCTTCGCTCTCCAGTTTCAGAGCAAATGGATCCTGATCGGGAAATACCTTGCCTATTGAGAGATCTTGATGATTGAATAGTATGAACTTCTGTAGGTGGACTACGCCTGTCGCAAATGGATTCAGGACTGGATGCATTGCAGCAAGCAGCACAAGTACCTTCAATTGTTCCGCCAGAAACAGTCACAACTGAAGAACAGCAATGGACATCTGCATAAGAGATGAAACTGGGTCCAGAACCATCTTTTCGTCTAGAAACTAGTCTGTAGGCTTGTCCTGGAATGTTAATGCTGGTTGGTCTAGCAGCATTAGATCTCAAACCACTACTGGCAAGTTTATGCCCAATGTGAGGGTTGATTGCTTCTAAAGGCCTAGCAATGTTCTCACTGGAATTCCTTGAAGTCAGATCTATGCCATCCTCAAACACAGCCTGGTTGTTTGAAGTTAAGTTATCTGTCACTGATTGGCAGACAAAGCTGCAACTAATTTCACTAGGTCGTTCTAATCTCCGTTTCTTCTTTTTCCTTTTAATTAAAGAGAACTTTTTAAGATTAGATAATGTCTTTTGAAAGTGAGGTGCTTTAGAGCCATCCTCAGGCAAGTCTCGTCCCCGTGGATTCTCGAATGCTGCTAGTTCCCTAGGAGCAATAGACCTGCTTGGCATTGTCCTATAAGAAGTAGAGGCAGTTGGATTCGGATCCAAACGAGAATCACGAGCGAAATCGGCATCTGCAGAGCTAGAATCACTTGTGCTAGGACTCAAAGTAGGTTGATCATATGTTGGGCTTGAACTGCTAGAAGATTCACTTGCTTCCCCACACCAAGCAGTAGGATCAGGATACAGATTGTTATTTTCTTGAGTGTTAGTTGAAGAATACATACTGCAGCAATTATCAACATTATTCCTTCCTAAGCTGGTTCTTGGTCTACTGTCTTCAGCATATTCACAACAAGAATGTCTCTTGGATTTCCCTTTCTTTGAAATTAATGTACAAGTGCAGGAAGTGCTTGTAGTAGCAACTCCTTCATCATTGCAAGAGCTGCTTGTACCAGCAACATTGGAATTTGCTGCCTCATCTTCTCTAACCTCAGAGTTGATCACAGTAATATCAGGTTGAGGATTACGTGATGCTGATGCATTGCTTGGTAAGTAACTACATGATTCTTCATACTGTATATCAGGTGGCAAAATTGCTCCACTAGTAGAATTAGCCATATTGTTCAATTCAATGTCTACAGCCGTACATATGCTACAATTTGGTCCCGGAAGGCTTTCAGTTTGATTAGTGGAAGATGCTTCAATTGCTATGGGTTCTTGGGATGAAGTATCCTGGTTTTCTGCATGAACAGATATAACAGCTTCCTGAGTTGTTATATCAACCTGATCTGATGGAGCATAGGTAAAGGTACTTGTATATGGTGCTGTTAGCTGTACAGAGAGATCATAGGGAGGTGGAGCTTCACCAGGTGGAATGTACATTTCAGGAGGTTTCCATAAGGTATATGGTGGAGGTGGCTCATCATAACGACTGAAATCCAGCTGATCATGCCCAACAAAGTAACCAACGCTACCATCATCATCTTCAGAAAATCGTCTGGACAAATGGGCATTTCCATTATCCATTCTCCTTGCATGAAATCCTGAGAAAAAAATTAGAAAGTTCATTATCATTTTATAAAGAAGTTCATATTTAAAAGATAAACAGTATATTATTTAACTCTGAACACAGTGGCACAACAGCCCATGGAGGATCAAAGACTACTGTGCCTATCTTTTACGTGACCTTAGGCGCTGGGGTGCATGTGCAGATGTTTTGGTCAAGTGGACAGTCTGATGTAAAACCTCAGTGTTCAGTTCCCAAGCAAGCTTGGTACTCATTTATCAACCCACTGAAGGGATGAAAGGCTGAGTCGACCTTGCCCAGCCCGGGATTTGAAACCTGGACCTGAGGCGTAGAAGCACAATACCCTACCACTCAACCATTGGGCTTTATACATTAATAATCAAGCACACAATAACAATTTAACATACAATTTCAAAAAATTAAAAAATGAAACATATGATAGAATTAAATTAAAATATACAACATTAAGCAAACTTTGCCTAGCTGATCAGAATAGAGATTAATTTTTAAAATCTTAATATTCCAATTTAATTTCTTATGAATAAATTAAATATTAATTATAAAAAGTTTATTAAATTTTTTTAAATTAAAATTTTGTTAAAGTCAGGCACAACTTATGTAAAATTAGTCATAAGAACTTTTCATTAAATAAGTCTAAGCAATCCCTTACTACTTTTAATTGAGCTTATTAAATTGTAAAATACTTGAAATTAAGAAATTGACACATTCTTTTTCAAAGTATAACCAAATCATAGAAGAAAAAAGGTAATTTCTAAATTTATAAGAAATATTGTATTACTCTGACAAAATATTAGAAGAGGTTTTAATAATCCAATTCAATCCAAGTATATTTTTATCAAAAAATCAAATTCAAAGATTGAAAAAAAGTTTAACTTACGTCTAATCATGAGTAAAAGTCTCCTCTGACGAAGACGGTGTATCATGAACAAAAGTAATGCCAAGATTAAAAATGATGTAACAGTGCTAGCAACCAGTCTTAAACCCAAATTTGTGGTACTAAGAGTGTCAGCATCTATATAGTTGGCAAAATTAAAGCATTAGATGTTGTCTCAAATCAGTATATTGGTTATTTTCATTGAATACAAATATCAAATAAACACATAAATTAAAAAGTAATTATATTACCTGTTTGAAAACATTTGTTCAAAAAAAAAGCTCAGTATTGGTATAAACTGAAAGCTTTTTAAGAACAAAGAAAAAATACAGGCCAGTCAAAAAACAGAACAATAAGGATCTATCAAATTAAACCACAGTATTTCCCCCATTCCATAATAAAATGCACCCAATTCTTTGTTTACAAATTTTTTAAATAACATGGCTCAGCAATATACTTTTTTACACAAATTTTTTGGTCTAACACAAACTCCATCCCTCCTTTTTTTAAAAAATTCTAATTTTGACAGTGCAGACAGAAGATGATTGGTTTATGCGCACACATATGTGAGTGATTTGGTCTACTTCATGGCTTGTTTATTTTGTATTTTGGAGTTACAGGGAATACCAGAATTTTATAATAATGTTTTTCTTTATTTTGTTGTATTTCAACTTGAACAAAGCATTTCTTTCTTCAGTATAATTGCATATTGACCTAAAGTGTTCTACTCATAGGTGGAAATAAATAATTTCAATGAAGTGGTAAAAGTTTGTTTACATTTAAGTAATTTTTTTAATCCAATGGTGAAATTTCCAGTATAATTTGTGTTGATGATAATTTTTTTACAATTGAAAAGGAAATATTGTAGGAATTGTGGTTTCAATAGGGCTAAGACCCAAATATTCAAATGCTGTTTTTACCACTTAACACCACTTTGTTGATGCAGCCACTTGATCAGGGTATTATAGTAGCATTTAAAATGTACTAGATAAAGCAGACCCTTAAATATATTTTAGGCTCAGTAGAAGAAAGAAATTTGATTATTGTTGAAGCAAAGAAAAAATTTACAAGTAAGTTTTGTGTAGCAGGATATCAAGAATTATACAAGCAACTTAAGAAACAAAAAGCCACTAATAACAGTTTTTGTAACAAAAAACCCCAACAGAGGTAGTTAATAAGAATAAAAAATTTTCATTTGATTCACAGCCAACAGTTATGCATGCATGTACAAGGGGTGATCAAATGAAAAGGTACGAAACGACATAAAAATGAAACAGTTAAATATTTGCATATTCCGCCAAGGGAGAATGTAGCGAGACATCTCGGGATGCCATTGGAGACTCTGACTGGGATCAGATCATGCGCGGGTGCCCGCATGCGCAGGAGAGAGCAAAGGCTCTTATAAAAAGCGGCGTCCAAATGATGCGAGCACAGAATTACTCGAGCACAGAAAAAGCATTAACTCCGATGTGTACTGTGAGACACTCCGACGCCTACGCAGGTCCATCAAGAACAAAAGACCGGGGCTGCTCACGGAGGGTGTGGTTCTGCTCCATGATAACGCGCGTCCACACGTCTCCAGAGTCACACAAATGGAACTGGACAAGTTCCAATGGGAGACGTTGGACCATCTGTCCTACAGTCCGGACATGTCACCCTGCGATTTCCATGTGTTTGGTCCACTGAAGAAACACCTGAAAGGAAAGCGCTTCAACACGGACGACGTACTCAAGGACACTGTGAAGGACTGGGTCTCGTCATAGCCACAGGAATTCTGGGAACAAGGAATCCTGCGGCTTGTTCATCAGTGGGATCGTTGTGCTCAGGCCTATGGTGTATATTTTGAATAAAGTCTATATTTGTACCCACCGTGTCGTTTCGTACTTTTTCATTTGATCACCCCTTGTATATCAAGTAGCAATGAATACTTATTAGTTTATAGTTTTATTTCTAATTTCAATTTAAATTTTTATAAATTGTATGTACTTATAAACTAAATTTTCATTGTACACTAATTTTAATATTTTTTTTTTTGGTAATAAAAATGAATTACTTTTGTTTTATAAAAATGTAAAATGAATTTCATTATTACTTTTTTTACAAATTTTTTTTCTCAGGAAAAAGTTTAAATTTTTCATTTTACACAATTTTTTTTTTTTTTTTTGCATGGTTTTCTAAGGAATATATCTATTATGTAAAAAGAGAGTTGGGTGCATGTTCATGTTGAAAATTCAACCTGTCAGTAATTCATATACTTTCTTAAACAATTTTGAGTAAATATTGATAACTGTCACAAATATAACATATTGTTACATCAAACAATTCAAAGGGCATCTAACAATACTTTAAATCTAAAATATTACATTTAAATGCATTTTATCATTAGTAAAACAAATTTATGTCCTACCATTTGCATGAATTAGAAAATCAAAGAATAAATTCTATTGTAATTAACTGAATTCCAGAAAATCCTACACATATTAAAATTTTTTTTTGCAAATAAATTTTTTTTTTTATAATATTCATCAAAATATTTTTGACAAACATACCGATACTGTTTTTACTCAAAATTTATGCTCTAGCTCACTATCAAAGAAATTCATTATTTCATTGGCTTCAAATTTTCATCTCTTCCTTAATATGTGAATCCTATAATTCTTTAATTAAATAGTTAAAAATTTTAAAACTTCTTACATAAAAAAAGACTATTACAAAAAGGAAAAATCAAATTCTTTAAACACAGAAAACAGAATAATGTTCAATTTTCCCAAGCACTTCTAAATGGTAACATATTACATGGTTTTCTTTCTTTTTTCATAATACGTGGAGTAAACACATTTATATTAAGAAAATTTATCAAAGATATTCTATGATTGGAGTTTATTTTTTAAAAAATATTTTCAAATTACATATAAAATAATAATTATATTACTATAATGAACTTTAAATTTATCCCCACACAGTTAATTGCTTTCCCACAGAGAAATATGCAACAGGATACTTAATCATTTTAAAAAACATATTTAAAGGATAAATAAAAATATAAAATGTTTAATTTTATTCTGTGCTACAAAAATAAATAAACAAAATGGAAAGTATAATTAATGACCTAAATGCAAAAAGATTAACAATCTATTGTATTTTTCACGTGTAAAAAGTATTTGTGTACAGGACACTTCATCATATATTAGATTTAGCGAGATGGGGGAGAAAAGGACAAATTTTTATAAAGAAAGAATTTTCATTTTTATAAACATAGACAATTCCTTCCAACATTATTAGATAAAATTTGAAGAAACTGGCTTTGAAAATTGAGTTATATTAAAAAGTCTAAATGAAAAATTACTATATCTTTGAAACCTCTTTATTTACAAAATTTAAAATCTTACCAAATTATAATTAATATGTAATTGCAATCATCCTCACCTGGATATGTACTGTTACCAGATGCCTTGTTAGGGAAATCCCTATCTAGACAAACAAATTCACAACATTTGTCGCTTAAGGCATGGTATTGCCTACAGTTCTCGGGAGGAGAGCAAAACACTGCTATGCACATTTGTGGCTTGCCATTCAGACATGTACACTGGGTACAGGGATCGCTGCCCAGAGGAAAGAAACGATCACCGTGGGAAACTTCTTTACCTTTGTGATCTAAACAGTGTTGATAATTATCCACCTCAGCTGAAATGTAATAAAGAATTTATTAAATAATGCATCAAAAAACTGTCATTTAGGTTCAATTTGTCTTTTTACATTCAACTTAATGTTATTATAAAGAAAACTTTCTTGAACAACATTTTTTTCCTCTTCAGAATTGTTCCTATTCTGAAATATCCAAACACAAAAATGAAGAATGAGTGAGACAAGAAAACTTTTTTTTAAAAAAATTAGATATATATCTGAAGAAGACAGTACAAAAAATTGGTTGCACTCCTTTGTAAATATTTTCAGTGAAAGGCTATTTTGATAAAACTGTGAGGCAATACTTCACATATTTATTTGCCTTGAGCGATATTGCATCTTTTATATAGAAATGTAAGTTTGTCTAATAGTCAGACAAAATATTTCTTGGCAGCTTCAAATGGTGTCAAAGCTGGAGATAGGCGCAATGATTTTTTTTACGGGTAAAAATGTGTAAGGGTATTAAAATTTATCAGAAGTTGCATGAATATGGTGAAAATGCAATATAACATCAATCTGGTTGGTGCAATACATTTGAGCACAAATGTATAGATACTCATGACACATAGCCCAAGGGAAGACCATCAACTGTGACAAGTTTTTAGATATCTCCTTGCATGAATGAATGCACTTTTGCAAACACACACATACACACAAAGACAAAATCTTAAATGAACTGGAAATTTCTAATGAAAGTATGCAAAAAATTATAGTTCAGCAGCTAAAATTTCATAAAATTTATGCTTGATAGATGTCTACTGAAAAAGAAATACAAAAGAAAATATTTTGAAAGTGTATTAGAATTTCTGAAGAGTTATCTTAAAGAAGGAAATAAGTTTAGCAAAATTGTGATCAGAGATGAGAATTGGATTCACAATTTCTCGCCTGAAAGGAAATGCAGCTCCCTCAAGAGAGAACATTCAAATTCCCTGATTTAAATAAAATATTGAATTTTTCCATCTGTGGTAAAGTGATGCTGATTTTTCAACAGATTTGATACATACAAAATTCATGCTGAAAAGTGCCATGATTACTACATCTTCTTACTGTGAAACACAAAAACTGCAAAATTCACTCAAAACTGATGACCAAATAAACAGTTGAAAGATAGTGTGCATGTAGGGACAGTAATTGTTCATTATCTTGCCAATGGGTAGCTGCACGTGAAGAGTCAAATTTAAGCCAATCAGTTTAATAAACAAGCAAAAATATATAAAGCAGAGGGAAATACAATAAATGAAATAAAATCATAGAAAATATTATATATATAAAAAAATTTTTTACTGATTAAGATGAACTTTATAGTTTTATATTTAGGCATTTAAAATTTACCGGTTTGTATTTGGTGTTTACTGAGTTAATCGTAACAAAAACTGGGGGGGGGGGGGGGTCTAGAAAAATCATGATTGCTTTTCATAAAATATTCCTTTTGGCATGAGATTCTGTGCATGATGCTTGTTTAGTGCCATTTCACCTAATTACTGGTGATAAATTATTTTTAGATCCCTTTACATGAGCTATAGTCATGCTAGATGATTCAGCAACAATAAAATTTTGATCCTGTTTTTTTTTTTTTTTAAAGCAGTGGAACTAACTTTTTGACTGCCCCACATGTATATAATTTTTTTAAATCTTTCATTCATACATGTATCCACATATTTAATACAGAATGGAAAAAAATAATAAATTATCTTACAAATAATTGAGATATTGATATGCATTGGTTATAGGGATTAATAACTGTTTTTCAGACTCTCGTCAACAAAAACTTTAGTAATATTATTCAATATGTGATAAATTCACAACAAACACAATGATAAAAATTTTATTCAAAAAGAGTTTTATCATCTTCACTTCACAAAAAGTATTTTGGTACATTTAAATTTATACATATAGTCGAAATAACTTGACTATTGTCAATAAAACTTCATTAAATGTATCACTAAAAGCGATGTTCTGCCAGATAAATTATGTAAGATGAGTCCAAGTTCTGTTTTGCAGGATACAATGCTTCTTGTAACATGTTTAGTGGATCCTCAGAGGTTTCTCTATATTCTGCAAATGAGTCCCAGTTTTTGGATTCACGAAATTATATCAATTTACTTACAAATGTTGAAAGTCAAATACTAATTATTATTGACAGCTATGCCAAACAATCTGAAAAATGTTGAACAGTTTTCAATGAGCTCAATAATTTCTTGAAAAAAGTGTAACAGCTGTCTGATAGAGCACTGCCAGGATAAAACATACCTTGGTGTTCAGTAAACATCGCCAAACACACATTATTATGAATTGGACCCAATTACAAGAATTACTTTCATTTTGTAAAAAGAGTTTCATTGATTTCATTAATTGATTCAGTCTTCTTGATTTTGGAATATGGGCTGACAAATCTGTAAATTACTTCAAGCTAAAATTCATCTGATGTTGGCATCATAACATAGAAGTTTGTCAGCTCAATAATAAAAAAGCACAACTTCTGTAAATGGAATCCTATATCAGGAAAACCAATTCATCTCAAAAAGACCAACAATTTAATTTAATCCAATACAAAATCGTTCACCATCAAACAAAAGATTTTCATCATCGTAGCAAAGTAGTTTAAAAATCTAACAATAAAAAGAATGAAAATGATGGTAAATTCAAGCAGCCATTGATAAGCTGATGATATTTAAAAGATAGTCATTGATGACTTCTTTGAAAAAGACACAGAAATTGAAGGTCTATAAATGATATATATCTATATATATAAGGGAAGCGACTCACCACTGACTGACGGCTGACGATAATCACGAAATCTCTGGAACTATTCAACCTACGAACGGAAATTTGGTAGACATGTTCGCTGATAGAATAGACAGCAACTAAAGGATTTCGAAATTGAAGCATGAAATTCACGGGGTTAGGGCTTTATGTAATTGTTTCCATGTTAAACTATGATGTACAATGCAGAAATTGGGTAAGCAGTTCCTTTCAGAGTAGAGATCCACCGCTGGAAAACATATGATTTGTAATCGACCCCCAAGAGTGGCGTTAGAGCGTTATATAATTATTCCATTTTAAACTATTTGACGCTGTCTTTAAATTTGATATATAGATTCTTCGGCCAGAATAATGATCAGTTACAAAGCGGGTTTTGTAACAGACTTCTAAGTGGATTGCGGGGATTAAGAGGCGTGGCAGATAAATATCCGTTTTAAACTACTTCACCTACCTGTGAAAATTGGTGAACAGTTTTTCCTAGATAATCCGATGCAAAATGGGTTTGGAAAATTGACCCCCAGGGGTCTTGAGAAGTTTAAGAGCGTTATAATTCCTATTTTAAGTTATTAGGCGGTGATCTTGAAACTTAGTTGTAATTCCTCTCATAGGGTGAGATATAAGAATGGGTTCGTGAAAATTGCCCCAAGTGGCGTTGGGGGACTTAAGAGCGTTATAGATAATTATTTCGTTTTAAACTATTGAGCTTTGATCTTTATATGTTTGATAAAGAGATTTCTTTCATAGAGTAGAGATCAGCTATAAGAAGGTTTTGTGAAAACAGACCTAAGTGGCGTTACGGGGAATAAGTGGCGTAAGAGATAAATATTTTCGTTTTAAACTATTTGACCTGCTTAAAATTGGTAGGAATGTTTCTTTGCATGGGTAAATATATCCGCTAAAGCGGGTTTGCAGAAATTGACCCCAAGGGATGTTCTTGAGGGAGTTAGAGCAGATATATAAATAGTATTCTTTTTAAACTATAGACTCTGATGCTTGAAATTTGGATTGTAGATTCCTTGCATAGATGAAATACACTGCAAAATGTGTTTTGTAATCGACCCTAGGTGGTGTTCGCGGGGTTCAGGAGCGTTATTGATAATTTTTGCATTTTAGTGTTGGGCCTTTCAGTCTTCAAATTTGTTGCTAAGCAGATTCCTTTCATAAGTGCAATTCCTACAAAATGGGTTTTGTGAAACAGACCAGAAGTGGTGCGGGGGCTCAAGTGGCGTTACTAGTGTAATTATCCCCATTTTAAACTGTTCAGCATTACAGTCTTGAAATTGATAACCAGATTCAGCGCTAAATTAAAGTAGAACCGCTACAAAATGGGTTTATGTGAATATCAACTACCAAGTTTAATTTAGGAATTAGGCTGTCGATAAATATTTTCCATTTTAAAGTACTTGATCATCCTGCTTGAAAATTGGTAGGCATGTTCCTTTCATGAAATAGAGTTCCTCTAACAAGTGAAAAATTGACCCTAAAGATGTTTGCGAGGTCAAGAGGTAGAAAAATTCCTGTTTTAATTGTGGAGCCATATACTTGAAATTTGTTAAGCATGTTCTTTTGTTGAATAGGGATCCACTAAGAATAATTTAAATAAATCAGTTCTGGGGGTTGCAGGGGTTACTGGGACGTATTGACAAAAATACTTTTAGAACTACAAGGACTATAATAATAAATTTGGTTGCATTTTCTTTTGTTGAATTGAAATCCGTTAAAATGGTATTTGGAAAGCGACTCTCCACTTGAGTTCGGGATATTTATAGTAAACTTTACTTTTCTGTTAGATTTAGACTAGAAATTTGGCTTGCATGTTCAATTCTGGGAGTAGAGATCCACGAATTGGTTTTGCGGAATCCACTTGTTTTGAGATTCTGAAAACAAACATCATTCTATGCTTCAATTTTAGAGATTTTACGAAAATACAAATTAGATGATTCTGCCTTTTTATCAACAGGTGACAGTTACAGGTATAAGTATATTTTCAATTCAATCAGATTCTGGCTAGGACTTAGATATCAATAATTTATACATATATATAAGCAGTAAATTTATAAAACATCATGAAATACCCAGCGAAATGGCGGGTAACAACTAGTATATATATATAGTACACATATATTAGATTAACTCCTAGTACAATTACTATTAACCATAACCAAATTTTTTTTATAAATGATTCATATGTTTCATTCACAATATCTACATACATTACAAAGTTTTGTATTTTGAGCCATTTAACAAAATTAATTCATTTTGGAGTATGATGGGCAAACAAATTCAAAAAATTCATAAAATTATTTAAAGAAAACCCATCTTTTCATACTAACAGGTGACTACAAATGAAGCTGACAAATCCAGATGTAAATATTCATCGTGATTCCCACTGTTTCAATCCTTCTTTATAATATTGAAATTGATCAAAAGGATACATTTCTACACTGAAATGAAAATATTTCTCAATAAGGATTCAATATGTAAAAATATATAAAAAGTCACTAAATTATGTTTTCAATGAAGTACATAATTAAAATTAAAATAGCATTATTGAATTCACAGGATCTCATCCCACAAAATCTTTTAAAACAATGTTTTATTTGAAGGGGGGAATGCAGTAAGAAAATAAAAAATTTTGTCCTAAGCTGATAATTAGTCTATTTAATAAATTTCACTTATTTCTTGCATAGATATTTAATCATAAAACCAATTAGTCCTTTTATAAATACATTTTTCCAACTCTACTAGCTCTATGGACAAGCGGTTCACAAAACCTCTAACCATCATGCCACTTGTTTAATAGAAAGGATCAAAGGTACTTTTTAGAAATACTGCACTACATGATAATCCTAACACAATTTCAGAACCTCTGCTACATGTGATCTTTTGACTAACAGCAATCTTGATTTTTGCCTAATGTGACCAAGATGGCAAATATAATTCACATAGTGAATGTGCACACTTGGTTTATTTCTGGTGTGTCCATCCCATGCATCCCAATTTGCCTCTCCATATCCTTTACATTAACATTGTTGTAACAGTCGAAGATGTTAGCTCTCACTCCTCCTCACAACTATAAGGTGAAGTTCATATCCATTATTAAAGGAAAACAAGCAGCAATCAATACCTTACTACAGAAAAAATTTTCTAAAAGCCCCTCGTACTGTCAGATAAATGTTTAAAAAAGTGCTGTTTTTTAAAAGTTTTATTTATAAAATATACACAGACATAAATCTGAGACTTTACAGTACTCAAGGCTAAAGCTGGAAACAATTTTAGGATGTAAAAGATTTAATAATGACTAAAATTATGAATATATTGCAAAAAATGACTTGTAAATGATGTGCATTGATCAAAACCAATATTCTTCCTGGAAAATTTAAAACAGATATATTTTTTAAAAAATAATATAAATGAAACAATAAATATTTTTGCATTCTTACTCAAATTGCAAAATGTATTTTAAAAAGGACAACAAGCATCCTATATAAGTGCTTTTTGACTAAAAAATTCTGCATGAAAAAAAAATGTAAGCAGAAACTGTAATTTCTTTAAAAGAAAAATTAACATTTCAAAAAAAGGAAACTTATTTGTTCTTAAATTTTGCTCACCACAGAAAATACAGTTGCTCCCTTTCTTAAAATGAATGCACTTTTAGCCCAACTTTTTCACTGATTTTCTTGGTAATTGTAATGCACTAAAATATTACATTTTTAGATATTATTCATATCAATAAAATATCTAAAATAATTTTATATGAAACAAAAAAATCTTTTCTGTAATTTGAGGATACAATGAAATGAATTCTGTTAAAATATTTAATTAAGACAAATCCAAAAGTTAAATATTTCCTTTAGTTATAGCAGGGGGGGGGGGAATCAACTCCAAAATTAAAGATCTTCGTAATACATACACAAAAGAGTTTTAGCACAACTTACAACTTAAAACAAATGTCTTCACTTCTATATTAAATTTTAATAACTAGCAAAAGTTTACTCAAGAAATCGTTTTTCTCCCCCCCCCCCTAAGGTCAATACATTCTGCAATTTGAGGATACAATGAAATGAAAATATTTAATTAAGACAAATCCGAGTTAAATATTTCCTTCAGTTATAGCATGGGGGAGGGGGGGGGAATCAACTCCAGAATTAAAGATCTTCATAATACATACACAAAAGAGTTTTAGCACAACTTACAACTTAAAACAAATGTCTTCACTTCTATATTAAATTTTAATAACTAGCAAAAGTTTACTCAAGAAATCGTTTTTCTCCCCCCCCCCAAGGTCAATACATTCTGAAATTATAGTGTATTAACTCACAGCTTCTGATGTGTCAATCAATGAAATTTAAATTGAATTGAAACCGTATATTCTTGTTTTTTTTAAATCTATTATTCCTGCTTATGAAGCTTAATAGTTTTTATGAATACAATTTAATTATTTTCTTTAACTCTGGTGATGATATAGGAGGCTCTTTGTATTTCAGAAATTCCACATTTTGTCAATGATTGACCCTTTGCAAAGTGTATAAATTTGGAAAATTCAACAAATTATAAATGTTCCACAATATAATAACACTATATGAGCATTTTACATTATATCAATTACATTATATCCTATCAATTTAAGATTTACAAAAACATAAGTAATTAATAATAAATAATATTGTATCTTATTTCAATAAAAAAAGTTTTGTACCAAGGATTATTCAAATTATTTTTTTATAACAATCATATCATTCTAATGTACAGATAAATGAAGATATACCTGGAGAAATTTACTTTAAATCCAATGAGTTATGATGTATGGCAAAATTTGCCTAAAATGAATAATGTGCGATATGCTTAAAAGAAGAAAAAAGAAATGAAACTCTTTGAAATATATGTTTTAAGAAATCAGACTATTATTTTCAGGTCTTTAAACAAACTGTTGATTACAAGAGAATTTTATAAAGTTAACCATTTTTTAAGATCTTTAAATTTTGCAATGTTTATATTAATACAAAGTGGTCAAAAATTAGACATTCCTCATTTCAAAGTAAACTAATCCAAAAGTAATGTAGAGAGATATAGACATAAATATAGAATTGTTTACATAAGGAATACTTAGCTTTGGATGATATGATTTTAAATTAATGGTTAAGATGAAAGATTAAAGTTACTTTGAACAACGGATGGTCTTGAGTGAAAGAGCTGATGCCAGAACCTATGAAACAACACTTTTCAAATTTTCTCACCCAACAGTATCTCAGGTGATTAGAGAGAGGCAGTTGAAGAAAAAAACTAAGTGATAAAGACTACTCAGGTCATAAAAGGCTGGTGAATGAAAGAAAAGAGAGCGAGTAGGGTGTTTGCTGTTGTTTCTTATCCCAGATGGTGTAGCTCAGCTACACCATCTCCATAAAACCAAAAATCTCCACACACAAAAAATAAAGAAATAAAATAGGATTTCCTAAAACCTCATCAAAAGTAAAATTCAAACAATTAAGAATATGACTGGGGGGAGGGGGCTGATTAGCCTTGCAGCTATGACACTCTGGAAAGACTTTTTAGCTCTGTTGAAAAATAAGAGATTTGATGTAGCCAATAAAAAGTGTGATAGAGCTGTCTGCTGATCCCCTAGGAATATTAAGTTTAGTCTACAGTAATACACAACAAAATGTACTTTACAAAGGATGGGTTTTAGCAGCAGGAGACCATCAAACAGAGTAGTTGGTGCAGCAAAAGATGCCAGTTGTGCAATCAGGATTGACAAAATGGTCACTTGAGGACTGGAAAAAAGTAGTCTGGTCAAGTGAGCCGTAATTCCTGCTGATTTAAGAATGTGGTGCAAGCAGTATGAATTCATGGACCTTCCTGCCAAATAACAACTCTTCAGGCTGATGATGGTAAAATTATGATGTGGGAAATGTTTTCTTGGTGTACAAAGAGTCTCTTGATATTTGAGGACACAACTTTGAACAGCACAGCAATCCCATCCATTTGTTAATGGATTAAATGTTCATTTTAAGAGATGGTCCATATTAGCAGGACAATGTGCCTTGCCATTGTGTTCACTCAATTTCAAACTGGTTTGAGGAACATAAATCAGAATTTAACCAACTTCCATAGTCAGCTCACTCCCTAGACCTTAATTCTATACAGTATTTGTGGGACTAAGTCAAAAGGTCACTTCAAAGCTTGGAAACATCACTATTCAAAGTGGCCTAGCTTAAATCTGTATATTTATATATATATAGTAACATAAAATGAAAGAAATACATGGCATAATAAAATTGATAATACAAAATAATATCACTAACAAAGCTAGAAGATTCAAACCAGATTTAAAGAAACACACTTTAAAAATAATGGAAGAGTCTATTATAGAAGAATTAACTAAGCGTATGTATAACATGGAACAGAATTAGAACTTTAAAATGTAAGAAGCCAAAAGAGTCAATAGACTAAAATGAAGATCTGTTATGATTTCTAAAGCTGTTGCTGAATTAGGACCAGCAAAATTAGGGTTAAATATATTTTATGGATCCTACCTTCCCCTGTTCAGCAGAAATTTTATACATAACAGGAAAACATACCAATATTGAAAAGTTAGGCCTAAAACCAACCACGTGTAATTTGCAACCAAAAGAAAAATAAAATGAAAATAATAGAAAATATGAAAGGAAATGAATCCTAACAAAATACAAATAAAAATAATTTTGAAAAGGAATAATGAAGCAAAAACTTACATGAAAAAATGCAAATAACCGGAGAGCGGGAAAAACTGTACGTACGAGAGCAATACGCTAAATGATCGTTAAAAATGACATGTTAAGTTGATAAAACCAGATGCAAAAATTAGTGGCGCCACCTGGATAGTTTTTTTGTAATTAAACAAAGCAAACTAAAACAAATTGAAAATAATAAAAAACAGAAGGAGAAAAAAACAAAGAATAATACTTAAACTTTGAAAAGGAGAATTAGAGAGATAATTTAGACATATATTTAAAAATGAAGTTACTTGGATAGTTGTATTCCAAGCAATTATTGCGGAATAGCTTAAAATTATTTTGCTTAACATCATTATCTGTGACTAAATCGTTATTTCTTTTTATAAAATTTAAGATGATATTTCTAAAAATAGATAGAGAGAGAGATGTAGGTTACTTTCCCAAAAAGGCATTTTAATAATGTTAAAATCAAAAGAGTCTCTTTTATCAAAAATATTACTAAATAGTATATTATTCTTAACAATTAATTGTAGGTCTAAAAAGTTTGCAGAGTCATTATTATAATTGGTTTTTAATAATTTCAAATATAGGGGATAATATTTAAAACTAGGAACAAAATTTACTATATTACTAAAGATGATTAAGTCATCTATGTATCTAAAAAAGTAACAAGAATCTATACTAATGTTATCATATTCATAAAAGTTGCAGATAAATATTGGCTAAACAGTTACTCGCAGGTCCTCCTTGTGGAAGACCTTTAATTTGCTGATAATAAGAGTTATTGTGAAAAATATAATTTTCATATAGTACTAGATGAATAATTGAAAGATATTTATCATACTTAATTATTTTATTCAAAGAATATTTGTTATAGGCTATTTTGAGAATTTTAACCATATCCCCAATATCTATGGAATTAAATAAATCTTCAAAGTCATAGGTGTGAATAGAAGTAATTTTTTTATCTTGCATGTACTTAATGATATCCGAGCTATTCTTAACTATAATCGAATTATCAATACTGTCTAATGTGGATTGAATAACCGGAAGTGTAATATAAGTTTTAAAGCCGTTTGTTATAGTTCTAAATTTAATAGGATTATTATGAAATTTTGGAGTTAAGAAAATATGAGGGAATTTAATATCCGAAATGCGTAGATCTAATTTTTTTATAAAAAGCAGAAATTCGATTAAAAATTTCTCTATTGCTAGAATTAGATTTTTTAAAAGCATTATTATTATGAAAATGTCTATTAAGCATATCAGCATACAACCATTTGCAAATAATTGCATAATTACCCGGGACTTTATCAACATAAACAACATACCCGGGACTTTATCATTATATATATATATATATATATATTTCACAAAAAGAATAATTTTTTTAAATAAAAAAAATATTTAATGTTACAAAACAATGGTTACTTGATAGCAACTTCATATTTATTTTCCAAACTTTTTTAAATCTAGTATAAACCCCATGTTATTAATGTGAATATAAAAATACCTTAATATGCCATCCACCTAAAATATTTTGACATTTGCAATAATGAAACTAATATTAACTTGTTAAATGAAAAATTAATCTGGATTTAAAACAAAAAAGTTAGTATAAAATACTTTAGTATAATTCAACTTTAAACATTTTTTTTATACAGCTACAAAAAAAAAAGACATTCACATTTTTTTTAACAGCCAATTGAGGTGGCAATTGTTTATAAAACTTATGAAATTGTAGTATACACATTATAGTAATTAAAAAATTAAAATATGCAATTCATGTAAACATATATCTTTCATTTTCCGTTTACAGTCAACTATATTGGAAGATTGAAAATAACAAATAATGACGAGGAAAGAGAAATTTTCTGTTCCTTACGTAGCAACTTAATTTAGAAGTAATAAATCCCTCTTAAATATATAGAAATTAGTCAGTTAAGATTGTGGTAGCAGTGATAATTAATAGCAGTGAACAGACATATATTTATCTGCTTTTCATATCAACTATATCAAAAGTTTTTCTGAAGTGTATATTTTCTCTTCCATCTCTCTTAAATTTAAGATGGACTTTATAGTTAAACTTACAAATTCATTGTTATAAATTCCCCAAGGAAACTCTTGAAAATATTCTCATTAAAACTGTATGCATTATCTATGAAAGTAAATAAACAAAGACTGAACAGGAAATTCAAATTAAGTGTTAAGCAGGAAAAAGGCTTATTTTCAGACAGGAAAAGGATGTCGAGATTTTTCAGTAATGTTACATGCTTTTGATATACATTTTAAGATTAAAATCAATAAAAGAATTAGTAAAATATAAAAATTAATTCGAAATTAATTAGTGCTAAAAACTGCATTAATAACTTAGTTAAGACATAGTAATTTTAAAGTGACTTTTTCATAGAAAATTAATAAAAATTTTAAGTAAAGCATTATTTATATTGCATGCAAATATATGTTTTACAGCTGTATTTTATATTTTAATTACACTTAAATTCTTTATTTAAAAAACTGCAATCTTTCAAGTAGAATTCTGTGATTCTTTTCCAGTGGAGATTTCAATGTAATATTAAAAAATAAAGTAACTACCCCATATAAATCAGACATCTTAATTAAAAAGAGTTGAAAGTTTTTAAAACTAACTAACATTTCCCATTGCAAATAAACTGATTACAATTTTTAAAATATTAATATCCCCCCCCCCCAAATGCCCATTTCCTGAAATATAACTTCATGAGGTTTAAATTTGAACATTAATGCTTCTGAAGTTAAGCGTACTTTTAACAGAATTTTATTGCCTGTTTTTCTATTATTGGCAAATCCCTCCTCTGTAATTTTATAAATTTGGATTAGGAAGAAAATATTGGAACAAAATAAATACAAGTAAAACATGAACAACAATGTTCACATTGTTTGTCAAAATACAATTGAAATCCTATGCGTGATTGCTTCGAAGCAACAACATCAAGTTACCAGAATTAAGGACATTTCTTAAATAATTTCCTACAAAATAGTTGTGATAACAAGTAATAATATTAGACCACATTAAAAAAATTATAGTTCTTGAATTTTAAACATACAGTTTATTATGCCTTTTTGAAAACAAACGTTAATCCAATAGAATAAAATTTATTCAGAAATTAAGGTAAATGAAATTTAAAACTCTGTATTCACATACTAAACTTAAGTGTTCCATAAAAACATTTGTTTTGTTATCATATAAATAACAGATTTAAAATAATAAAATAAAAAATAAGAACACATTTGAGCTTTTAGTTCTTTACAAACAAAAACTGAAACTACATAAACAGAACAAGTGATTGCTAAGATCTTGGCGAAAAATACTTGTCTTTATACTGGCAGCTGCATTAGAGAGATAAAAAATTTTAAAGTAGTGATTGCTTCTGATCACAAAAATATTTGAAGAAATAAATTATATGGTTTTTATTTTCATATTTTACTGAAACCATATTAATTAGGCAAGTTTCAACCATACTGGGAAAGGGGAAAAAAATGTAAACAAGAAAATTTATTAATTACTGTATTTTTATATTATCAGTTATTTAAACTCCAAAGATTTTACATTTATCTTATAAAAAATGAGCTCCCAAAAAGAATATTAACAAATAAGCTTTAAGAAAACAATATATTAATAACAGAAAAATTTTTAATAAGTACAGGATTGCAAAACATTTCTCTAAAAAATATGAAATTTTAGTTAAATTACTGAAGTTTTAACAACAATCTAATTTTTATACAATGTTGTGATTTATAAATTTAATTAATAAATATATATATATTACACAACAAATGCTCTTATACAGGTTTTTAATGACAATCAACCATAATTCTGAAATCTTATATGACATTAAATGGGAGGGGAAAACTTGTCTTTACATCATCTATGTTTTTCATAATTAGGTTTTATTTATGCATAGCATAAATAATAAGACAGTCATTTTTGTTAACCAAATATCATAATAAGTACATCAATAAGAAATAATTTAAATAAACAATAGGTAGTTTACCTCTTTCTATTTTAGTCTCATCTTTATTTTCATCTTCATAAATTTACAGTTGTAGTTATAACAATAGAATTAGAGAGTGCAATAAAAAGTACTTCTGAATTTCTTTTCTAGTTGCCAAGGATAGCAAAACACATCAGTGTAATAAATGATACACTGAGAAAGCTTCATCATAATTACAAATAATATTAAATAAATTTAAAAGCCTATTTTTTTTTATAATTACAGAAGAAAAATGGTATTTTAGTAAAGATTTCTAAAAAAGTAGTTTGTAAGGGCACAAATGCAACTTTCTGAAATTTTATTCAGTTAGAAATAAATACTCTAAGTAGGAATAAAATTTATTAAAATTGCACAATTTTTTTCTCTTTTTGATTTTAAGCATTTTTTTACTACTGAAAATTAGGGACAGTAACATTGATATATTTAAATGGCAGTTTATGAGAAAGAGGAAATTATAACAAGAAAGGGTTCATTTTACATATGAAAAAGGAACAGGGTATAAAAGTTAATTTTAAATAGGGGAGGTTTTGCTTTATAAAATGCTATAATTTTGCTCAAGAGTTTGAGCAACTTGGAAGGAGGAGAAAAGTTTCCTTTAAGGTAAGGGAGGGTAAATAGGCATATATAAAGGGGGTTTTTTGTTTGTTTTTTTGGCTCTGCTAAGACAGTTCCCAAAGTCACCAACTCACATAGACAGAACACGCATTCTACATTTGGGTTGACATATTTGTGTGCAAAGTTTTTCTTGCATAAAGATCAACAAGAATAAATATACTAGCAAGTTGGCTGACATTAACTTCCAGGCTGTTATCAGAATTCAACAAGCAATCTCACTTTCCGAGTTAAAAAAATTGTGGAAAAGTGCGATAAGGTACATCTGTCTCCTTAAAATTCTAAAATTAATTGTGCTTGCAATTATAGATATGAAATTCGCACAATAAATTGAATAAAACTGCCACTATTTTATTTAATTTACATTTATTGATTTTTATGATACAATTTATACCTTTTCTGAAATGCAAAGTTAACTAATAAATGCAATCCTTTTTAAGATGTGGTCTTCAAGTATCCTCTCCTTTCACAATATGGACCTCGAGCCAAAACCATTACCTACCTCTAATCTAAGGATGAGTTATTTTTTTTCTAGAAGAGTAATTTTCTTTAAAAATAACAAAAGCATTAAAATCCTTTTGGAATTAATAATTACTATGCACATACACACACACATATATATACAAACATACACAAGAGCAAGTGGAAGATAAAGAACATTTAAATGGTAAACTAAGTGAAAAGCTTCAAAAGGTCTTGTAGAATGGATTCAGTAAAACAAAGTAAAAAATTAACCTTAAATTAAAAGATGATTTCAGAGTCTCACTTCAGCTTATACACTAAAACTATACATGGGTCAATGTTAATTTATTAAGTTTTTGTATAGAGGACAACACACACACAATGCTACCCTTTTAAATATTAGTGCCCTGTATTTCTTTTTATCTTTATTTGTGTTAACAATAATTAAACACAAAATTATATATGAAATATAACTATTAAAGAATGGTTTAAACATTTTCTATATTCTAGAAAAAAAACTAACAGATAAATATAGAATAAACTAAAACTGATTTTTTCCTCTACATTTCATTTAATATTTAAGAAAATAGTATATTCTTACAACATTAGTTTCTCAATTTTTTAACCTACTATTTCAAACTCAAAATAAACAATGTATGAATACTCTGTTTATTAAAGTTTTTGTAAATTCCTTTTAAAACTGAGAACTTGCTAAAAAATTTTATAAATATATAAAAAAAAATTGCAATATAAAGATTATATTTTTTAAACGTGCATTTTACATACAAATTTAAAATGCATGTTTAAAATAGCAAAAATTTGCCTCAGAAGATAAATAAAGTAAATTATATTTAAGAAAAATTAAAATAATTTAATTTTTAAAATTCACATCGATTTTTATTAGGTACCAATTTATAAATCAATTGTATGAATATATTCTGAAGATAAAATAGAAATATATTCTGAAAACATAACCAACCTCCTAATATTCACAATGTAGGAACCAACAATATTTAACTGTAATTTGACACATAAAATTAATTTTTAATACGAAAACAATCTTTCTCGCAAAGTGAATGCAACCTATGTTAATATTATTTTATAATTTGCTTCAAATAGGTTTTAATTCTGAATACTAAAAAAATACATGGGGGGAGGGGGAGAAATCAGATTTGAAAGGAAAAAAATGTTACATTTTTAATGCTACAACCAATAAAACAGTTTTATACTTAAAGTAATAACAAATAATTTAAATATAAGAAATAAAGCTTCATAGCCTTTGAAAGATGAAATGCGGGCCAAATTACAACTAGGTCAAAGTATTGTAATAATTGCTGTGATAAAGGGTTCTGACACTTAACCTAATTATAAAAAAATAAAAAAATTTAGCGAAAATCCCGGGTGAACGGAACCGAAGGCCATCCATATTTCAATATGATGCTACTAAAATTAAAAATACTTATTACAGCAAATACACGAAAATAAAGGTGTTGGTTTGTAGAAGTCTGCTAATGTAACTTAGAACTTCCTCTCCATTTTTTCAAATATATTTCAGAAATTTCACAACGAAAAAGTTAAAATGATTTAGAAAAGACGAATTCAAAAAGGTATTAAAATAAAACGTTAGCGAAAAATTATCAGTAAAAACTTACGTCCACAAGATTAACACCAACGATGATGTATACAATAACTTCCCAGCATGGTGTTCACTAACCATAAGGTAATTATATTAACAAAATATATTTGATAAGCCTAAAATTGAAAAGAAGAAAATTTTCAGCTTCAAACATCTTTTTATCGAAAGAACTTATTTAATAATAAAAATTCGAAAGAATTGTTCTTACTTTTCTGCAAATGCGACCGATGAATTTTCTTCAATCCGTTAACGATATTCTTAAAGAGTAAAATTGAATATAATTCGAACATTAATCCAGGATAATTTATGCAATCCTGTTTTATAGAAATCTGTAAGTTCGGCATATTAATGGAGAAAAAACGATAAACGACTAAAACGGATGAACTAGTTATTTAAATCTAGGCTGTGCAGTTAGACAGGTTAAACCCAGAAGCACAGTGACATTTCAGACCCATCGTTAGTTAAGCGGTAAAATAACATATTTTAGGGAAACGAAAAGCGCACAATTGAGCAAAATTTCTGGTGAATTGGATTAAAGCATTGGTTGGCTACGTTTCAATAAAAGCAATAGTTTTTACAAACTATTTTATGTTGTTATAAAATTTAGTACAAATTCTGCTTTCGGATTCATAAACAAAACAAAAACTGCAACGAGACCATGTTGCCAACTGAAATGTTTAATTTTTAACTAAAAGCATGCTGGGAAAGCAAGATTCCACTCATAAAAATCATTAGTAGCTAACGAAAATTGAGATTTTTGGAATTAAAACTTATTGAAAGAAAGGTATCAAAATGAAAGACATTCTATTAAAGCTAACATACATTTGTAAAATACTAGAAGCTCTGTATTTGTTGTTTAATGTTCAAACGCTGTAATTCACCTATCATTTTGGATTTTGAAACTCATATGCAAATAATTTGGTTAGTGATCAATCACTATTATCATTCCCTTCAATCAATAATTTTAAATAGAATAACTTTTAAAATCATGTTTAAAAAAAATTTGATAAAAAAGTTTTATCATATATATTTTTGTTTAAATTTGATTATCTTCAGATCTCATCCTTTAGAACTAATCCCTTACATTGAGTAAAAATATTTCCATTTCTAAACCAGCAATGAGCATGCGTTGAATTATGTATAAAATAAAGTTCTGAAAAGAACTTATTCTCTAAAATCAAATGATTAAATGAGAAAGTTCTGAAATAAAAGTTAAAGAACAAAGTTTATGGTGAAGTAAATGGTCGAAATTCTCAAGTACTTAAATGTGTTAATAGTATTTATAGTTCAATATTTCTCTTTTTGTATCAAGTAAAAGTACTTAAATGTAAAGGTTTAAACACACCAAGAAAATAAGTAGTGAACAGTAAAGAGAGATGTATCCAATCACAGAGGACTTTGTGCCCTAACTAAAAGGCATCCGATAAAAAAGAAGTATCTCTATCAATCACTACTTCCTGCCTTGGTATGAATGGGTCTTAATAGTTCAGTTTTAAAAATATATTAGAATTTTATATCGTACTTCTATATGAATCCACTTATAATGTTCATTTTGAAATAATAATTTTTTAAAAAATAACTCTCATATCTTCATAAAAGATTTTTAAAAAATACATTTATTTTGCAAATTTTATAAATGCATATAAAAACGAAATAAACAAGAAAGAAATCCGTAACGAACAGAAGGATTCATTCTCAACAGAAGAATGTATAGAATCTTCATAAATGCCAAAATGTACAGTTACACCAGTTACTCCGTTGTATCGTTCTAGAATTGCATATATTTCCATATTTAGGACTGCTGTAACAGAAAATGAATTGATAGTATGCAGCAATATAGTTCAGTTACGGAAATACAATTGTTGATTCAAATATTATTATTATATATTTTTCAAATCCTTCTATTAGTTTACACTCCCCCAATATATATAGACATATAATATCTTATTCAAATTTTGAATCGTTAATAAAATACTTTCTGTTCATCAAGTTTCTATTATTCAAGTTCAAATACATTTTTTAAAACTTGTAACGGATGACACTTGATGTTAATATAATTTTTTCAAATGTTAATTGATTAATTAAATTAAAAATGAATAAATAGTAACAAAATCAAGTAACATAAATAGAAATTTAAGTCAATTCCTACTTAGATAAAAAAAATTTTTTTAGTTACATTTTATTAAATAGTTACAATTAATATAAATATGTAAAAACATATGACACAGAATCACAACATTAAATGCAATTAATTTTTATTAATTATCATTAAAGTAGCGTATTGTTATTCAAAACAATCCTGAAAAAAAATTTCATTTCAACTGAATGCTTTGAAACGTGAGGGGGAAAAAAATCTTTTAAAGTTTTTTTTTTGACCCAAGTCTCTAAAACTGAAGCCTACGTGACTGTATCTGTAATTCTTTAAATAATTAATATCAGACGATTAATTTTAATTAATTATAATTAAATTATCGTATTGTTACCCAAAACAATATTGTATAGAAAATTTCAACTCAAATGAGCGCTTTAAAATGTGAGAAATTTAGGGAGTTAGGCCGAATAAAATTAGGGAGCTTCACGCAATACTTATTTCATCTTCGGTTTTTCTAATCCTCAAACCTTTTGGAATAAGTACAAAGACTACATGGCAGAAGATATTTTGCGACGATTGCAGCAAGTACAAGCAAACATGCCTTTCAACGAAACGCAACAGAGGTTTTCAGAATGGTTGGGAAGAAGCTACATGATTTTGGAATGATTAGTCCTAGACGTGTCGACGGAAATAGCTATGATAATGAAATTGCTTGAGAATTAAACTACGATTTTATAGCATTGCAACATCAAGTAACAGAATTTATCCCTCAATTAACTCCAGAACAAAGTCACGTTTTCCTACAAGTTTTACACAAAATAGAATCCGGCAGTGGTGCACTCTTTTTTCTTGAAACCCCTGGAGGAACCGGAAAAACGTTTTTGCTAAACTTATTATCAGAAAAACCCAGAAGATAGCAGCTGCTATGGCTTCTTCTGGTATAGCCTCGACTTTACAGACCAACAGTTGTACTGCATATTCCGTTTTAAAATTATCACTTAGTCTTGCATTTGAAGATTCACTCATCTGAAATTTCAGAAAAAATAGCTCTCAAGGCAGGATGCTTCCACAATGTAAGCTTTTAGTGTGGGATGAAAGGACGATGCCTTACAAGAAAGCTAAAGAAGCGATAAATCGGACTCTTCAGGATTTACGAGATAGTGCAGATATTATAGGAGGAATGGTTCTTTATTATATACTAGCTGTTACCCGCCCGCTTCGCTGGGAATTTCATGATGTTTTATAAATTTTTACTGCTTATATATATGTATAAATTATTGATATCTAAGTCCTGCATTAAGAATTCGATTGTATTGAAAAATATACTTATACCTGTAACTGTCGCCTGTTGATAAAAAAAAAAAGGGGGCAGAACTCATCTAATTTGTGTTTTCTAAAAATCTCTAAAATTGTGAAGCATAGAATGATGTTTGCTCTTTCGTAACCCAAAAACCAAGTGGATTCCCGCAAAACAAATTTTCGGTGGATCTCTACTCCGTAAATTGAACATGCAAGACAAATTTCAAGTCTAAATCTAACAGGAAAAAAAAACAAAAGTTTTACTATCAATATCCCCGTAATCCCGTTGAGAGCCGTTTTCCAAAATAACCGCTCTTAGCGGATTTCAACTCAACAAAAGAAAAATGCAAACCAAAGTTCATTATTATAGTCCTTGTAGCTCGAAAAAAGTAATTTTTTTGTCAATACGTCACAGTAACCCCCTGCAACCCCCCAGAACTTGATTTGCTTAAAATACATTCTTAGTGGATCCCTATTCAACAAAAGAAACATGCTTAACAAATTTCAAGTATATGGGTCTAACAATTAAAAACAGGAATTTTTTTCTGTAACTCCTCTTGACCCCTCGCAAACATCTTTGGGGGTCAATTTTCATTTTACTCTTTGTTAGAGGAACTCTATTCCATTAAAGGAACATGCCTACCAATTTTCAAGCAGGATAATCAAATAGTTTAAAATGGAAATATTTATCAATTACGCCTCTTAATCTCCCGAAATTAAACTTGGTAGTTCATATTCGCGAAACCCATTTTGTAGCGGTTCTCTACTTTACGAAAGGAATCTGCTTATCAAATTTCAAGACTGTACGCCTAATAGTTTAAAAATGGGGATAATTATCTATAACGCCACTTGAGCCCCCGCAACGCCACTTCTGGGTCTGTTTTCACAAAACCCATTTTGTAGGGGAATTGCACACTATGAAAGGAATCTGCTTAGCAAAATTTGAAGACTGTGCGTCCAATAAATTAAAAATGCAAAAAAAATTATCAATAACACCCCTTGAACCCCCGCAACGCGGCCTAGGGGTCGATTTTCACAAAACACATTTTTTAGTGTATCTCTATCCTATGAGAGGAATCTGCTTACCAAATTTCAAACTGTGCGTCTAATAGTTTAAAAATGGAAATAATTATTTATATCTGCCCTTAACACCCCTTAACACCCCTTGAAGGTCAATTTTTCCCAAACCTGTTTTGTAGCGGATATTTACTCCATGAAAGAAACATTCCTACCAATTTTCAAGCAGGGAGGTGAAGTAGTTTAAAAACGAAAATATTTATCTAGTACGCCAATAAATCCCCCGCAACGCCATTTAGAGGTCTGTTTTCACAAAATCTTCTTATAGCTGACGTCTACTCTATAAAAGAAATCTACTTATCAAATATAAAGACTGTGCGTCTAATAGTTTAAAAATGGAAATAATTATCTATAACGCCCCTTAAGTCCCGCAACGCCACTTGGGGGCAATTTTCACGAAACCCATTTTGTAGCGTATCTCTACCCTATGAGAGGAATCTACTTACGAAGTTTCAAGACTGTACGTCTAATAACTTAAAAATCGGAATTTCTAACGCCCCTTAAACCCCCGCCCCCGCAAACAATTGCTGCTAATTTAAAATTACAAACAGACACTTCAATTTTATTTATTTGTATAGATATAGATTGGGATTATAATAACTATTGTTTAAATGTGACTAAAAATGTAAATAATAAAAAAAGAAAGGATTAAAACTAACCGTAAAACTTATCAATTTTTTGTTTCTTGCATTGCTTTTTGCTTATGAAGCCTTGATTTATTATTTTTAAAAGTGCATCCGAAACAGCTGATGCTCTACTTAACTAAACAGTGAGATAAAACTATCATAAAAAAAAAATTATGGCACGTGTCAGCGTATTATCATGTGCGCGTAACAGTATTGTGTCTCATGAAGAACATCGGTCGCCAGTAACCAATACGACTTCATTAGCTCAGCTTGGCGTTCAATTTGGCGTTCATCTTGGCATTCAGTATCACGTTCACCCGTATAGTTTCCGTTCCCGTAAGAATACGGGAATAAAATATAGCCTATGTTACTCCCCGTTAATGTAGCTTTCCATTAGTGAAAGAATTTTTAAAATCGCACCAGCCGTTTCCGAGATTAGCCGGAACAAACAGACAGATAGACAGACAGACAGACAAGAATTTTAAAAATTGGTTTTTTGTTATGAGTACCGTATATACTTTTAGTGCATTAAGTAAAAAGCTGCTAATTTGAAATTACAAACAGACACTTCAATTTTATTTATTTGTATAGATTGGCTGGTGAATTCAAGCTTATGGGGAAAAGTAGAAAAATTCAGTCAGAAGTCGAATATGAGAGTGTATCTTCATAATGACGTTGATTCGGAACATTATGCAGAGACGCAATTGAGAATCGGTTATAGATGTTTGGATGCAAATGCTGGAGGTTATATTTTACTTCCAGAGAATTTTGTAATGTAGAAGAAAATGATGTAAATCTTATTGCTCAAATCTACCCGGACATGCTACAAAATTTAAATTAGGATCAATGGTTGCGCGCAAGATCAATATTGACATCTAACAATGACATTGTTCATAAAATCAACATTGAAAATTTAAACGACGTGCGGGGGAGGAGGGAAATGAAGAAATATTTATCAATAAATACAATCATAGATAAAGAACAAAGTACTTCATATCTCATGGTGCTCTTAAATTCACTTGAACTTTCGGGTGTACCCTCACATAAACTTCAATTAAAACTAAATGTACCAGTTATACTTATGCAAAATCTCGATGCTCCTCGACTATATAAAGGAACGAGGCTTTAGATCACAAAACTGATGCAGAATATACTTGGTATCAATATTTTAACATATGTCATGAAAAGGGATAGTGTTATCATACCTCGAATTCCAAATATCCCCACTGACTTACCGTTTTAATTCAAGCTAGTTCAATTTCCAGTTTTACTGTTGCTACTAACAAAGCTAACATTTCAGGTAGCAGGGGTGCATTTGGAAAAGCAATGTTTTCCCCATGGCCAACTGCACTCATGTCCATAAATTAAGAATAATTCAGAATCACCCAGAAATTGAACTCTAAAATAAAAGTTTCACCTGTAGAATTATCACACACATCTTGAAGAAGAATATGCAAATTACAGGAAACCACCAGATGGCGCGGATAGTACGTCACAATGACGAGAGTGTAAGAGAGGGGTATATAAGGAATGGTGGCAAAGAAGTAAAATTGTTCACAAGCGCTTTAAAAGCCTTTCAGTGCAATAACCGCATAGTTATGGCACAAAGGAAGCATTTGGATGATTTTTTATGTGGTAGAATTATCGGACGACTGGAATGTGGACGTACCCAGCAAGAAGTATCCGAAGAACTTGGAATCGCCCAGAGTGTCATCTCCAGGCTTTGGCAACGATTCCAAGATGATGGTAATTGGAGTAGATGTTACAACACAGGTCGCCCCCGAGTTACAACGCCGAATGAGGACCGGTATTTGGCAGTTACTGCCAAAAGAAACAGACGGAGCACAGCATCAGACCTATCTCGTCAGCTCTCTTCAGCGACCGGTACGACAGTTTCAAGGCAGACCGTGTACAGACGCTGAGGCCACGTTGGTCTATATGCTCGTAGGTCTGTCAGATGTGTTCCCCTTACCGCAACTCACTGTCGCCTGCGATTAACCTGGAGTAGAGAGCATGCATTGTGGACACCGCAACAGTGGTCTTGTGTGATGTTTTCCGACGAGTCCAGGTTTAGTTTGCAGTCTGATTCCTCGCCGGACTTTCATATGGAGAGCGTCAGGTACCCGTTACCAGCAAGAGAACACCATTGAACGACACCGTACGGTGGTGCAGGATGGCTCGTTTGGGGAGGAATTATTCTTGGTTCCAGAACTGACTTGCATGTTCAGAGTGTAAAGATGACAGGCCACATCTATCGGGATGTCATTCTGGAACAACATGTACGTTTGTTTCGGGGCGCCATGGGAGGTGAATTTCTGTTTATGGATGACAACGCCCGTCCTCACCGTGCAATTATTGTAGACGTATGCCTTCAATCGGAGGATATCATCCGTATGGATTGGCCAGCATACTCACGGGATTTGAATCCAATAGAGCATGTGTGGGATATACTTGGCCGACGAATTGCAGCCCGTCAACCCCCTCCCACCTGTCTACCGGAACTTCGGAGGGCATTGCTCGATGAGTGGTGTAATATTCCCCAAGATCAGATTGATAATTTGATACTCAGCATGTGTAGGCGTTGTAAGACCCGTATTGCATCGTCCGGAAGACATACTCCGTATTAACCATCATACTAACCATGTTATACTGTTTTTTGTAAATAGGTTCTTTTTTGAAATTTGCTCCAAGGAGTAAAAATCGCAATTTTTATTAATTATGTCAAACATATAGCATCTTTTTTTGTTCTTTACCTTTTGTTTAATAAATAGACTTTACAAATAAGTCAAATTTGTTTTACTTCTGTCTCTTTCTTTGCCTGAACTTCATTATCCTTTTTTTATGGACATGAGTGTATATGTAGCCTGATCGGTATGTTCAATGCCCAAATCTTGACATATTTGCAATTGACGGAAGGACATATAATATGGTATACAGTAGCATCTTAGAATAATATTCTGTTTTGAGCTCTTTTAAAGAGGAATTATATATTAAACGTAGATACTTTCGATTTTTAAATACACTGGTGTGCAAAAATTAAGGACGAAGTCGAAAAATTAGCATATCAGCTGAACGAAGAGGCAGAGCGGACAGAATGACCAATCAGGAGATTAAGTGAGGTGATGTACGGTAGCACATGCGCAGATATGCAGGTAGACGTAATGGGGGAGTGTCTGAGTAGTAAAGCATGTTGTCGGTGTAAGATTAGTATTTCTGGCAAAGAGATTGCACACCGTATAGCAAGATTAAAGCACTCTTATTTACTTAGTTTGAAAATTTTAAGAAATTGAAATCAATCAGATCAAGTTATTTAATTTACTTGTTTATCTGTAGAGGTAAATTTCGCGACAAGCTTTTATATCATATAAATTGTGTAATGACGTTATAAGTTGATAGTAAAAAAATTTTAAAGAAAAATTTATTTTATTCTTTTTAGCGCGTTTAAATAAAAGCTTGTTTTTAAAAAAGTTTTTTTACTTTTAATTTATTTTTTACTTTTTAGTTATCACTGGACAGGTTTCTTAGTCTGTTCATCTCATTCAACGCATCATTGTTGCTAGGTGTTATCCGGTTATTTTCGAACAGTCGAGCTAAATGAATTCTCGCAAAAAGGGCACTAGACGAAAAACACAATTTTTTCTTAAATCCGTAAATTTCAAGCAATTCTTTCAATCTTCGTACAGATCTTGGGTAATATTATCATACACATGAAAAAAAGTTTTATGAGATTTTCTTCATAAATGACAAAGCTATTAAATATTAAAATTTTGAGTATTTTTTGAAAAATCGTAAAAAAAAAGTTTTCGACATTTTATTTTTTAAATGACTGATTCTAAAAGAGCAAATCATGAGCTGTTTTAGTACGGAATGTTGATTCGTTTAAACAAAACAAAAAATTCATGCGCGTCGATTTAGACATTATTTTCATAAAAACACATCGATTTTGACTTATTTAAAAAAATCGTAAGAAATACAAATATTATTATTTTGTAAAAAACGTTACACCGTTTCGGACGAAATAAATGATCTTTCCGATTCTATAATTATTTTTTGTCTGAGCTTCATAGATTAAAGTTAGAATTTCTATAATACTCCATCTCAGTTTAACTTGGCAGCGTTAAAAAGATATACAATGTACCAATCTACTTGAAAAATAGCTCTGCTTTTTTTTGTTTTGAATTTAAATCCAAGAAAATAGATAGAAATTTGTAAAAAAAATTGCATACTTTGTAGAAATTAGATTATTTTTACGTTGTAGAAATGTAATTATTTTTTAGACAAAGTTAATTAATACGGTCAATAGCGCAACGTTATGAAATTCCAGTTTGGCTGAAAACCGATTTTCGACGCCAACTTTTGTCATTGTTGTAACAATAAAATTATTACAACAATGCAGATATATCAAAGTTGGCGCCCAAAACTAGTTTAACGTTTTTAATTAATATATTTTTAATTAATTGCAATATCGGAATATAAATGGTCAAAACATGCATTGTCATCCAAACTAAACGTGTATACAAAATTTCAGCTCAATGGGAGGAAGATATCAGCTTCAAAATTGAGTTGGCAAGATTCCACCCGAACATATTACATACATACATACATACATACATACACTGTAAGTTAAATAAAAGCTTTTAAAAATATTTTTTATAAAAAAAAACACTAAATTAAAAATATGTACTGTTGTAAATAATGTTTGCATTTATATTTGGAAGTGTAAGGATTGTTTTTAATGTAAAATTTGAATTTTTACTTTTTTCTTTTTTGTATTTTATGCCTTATGTATGGTAATTATTTCGGCTAAACCGTACAACTTAGAAGAAATTTAGAGAAATAGAGAGCGAGAGAAAATGAAAACTGCGCCGTAGTGTTGCGATTACTTGATGTTCTAGGAACACATTTTAATGAATCCCTACTTTGAATACATCTGTGCTCGTTGTTAGTTTTGTGAAAATGAAAAAAAATTAAAATTCGTTATCTCATTTTTACAGCAAAATAGTAGTAATTGATTCGGTTAAATAATTTTAAAAATAATTAAAAAAAACCAACGAGAAACAATTAAAAATGTTATAGATTCCTAAATGATGATTATTACTATAGCTCGCTTAAATAAGTCATGATAACTGTATATGTGTGTATTATTTTTCATTTATATTTTCATTCACTACTATCGTAATAATTCAACATGCTTCAACTCGGATTTTAAAAAAAATAATAATATAATTACATTTTTTTAATAAATTCTTTTCAAACAAAATACAATAAAATAAGTTAGAAGAATTCTTGATTTTTCTTATCACTCACTGATGTGAATCCTTACTAATAAAATTTGCCAAATTGTTATAGTAATAAAAATTTCCAGAGTAGCTGAGATGAATAAATTAAAAAGAAAAACCCACTTATTGTTAAAATTACGTCTAATTTACGACATAAATTATACAATTTTATTGCCCTGTTATTAAAAAAAAAAAGACAAGTTATAAAAATGAATGCAAAAAGGCCAGTTATTTTTATTAACATGCAAGAAAAGTACAAATGACTTTTATCAAGGTCAAATGGTAAATTTTATTTATTTTTCTGTCTACTGGTTTTCTTCTGTATTAGAGATAATGTTATACAATGGCTATTGATTACTTTTCCCAGTGATTGCAGCATTTAATATACATAACGAATAATAATCAAACAAATAAAGTAATTTTTTTCGGCGTGTGTTATCTTTTTTTGTTTATTTCGATTACTGAAATGTGCCCTGAGACATTAATAACAAAATTAATATTTACACTAATTAAAAGCTAATTAACATTATCACTGGTAAAATTAATTACTTTTTTAAAGAAAATTCATTGTTTTCTTACAGGTTTATAAAAAACGATTGTCAAATTAATAATTTTTCAATTTTAATTATATTCTAAATTAAGCAATTACTCTTAATTTAAAGGTCCTTAATTACTAATCATTATCTTTAATTGTCGATTAATTAAATAATTTCTGAAATTTATCCTTTTTAGTTCATTTTCAGGTGATTTTTTTCTACTGGAGATTTTCTTATTATATTTTCCTGGAAATTACTTTTTAATCCTTAATGGTCTTACACGCTATAGCAACATGCTCTCGAATCTTTTTCTCTGTTGTTGTTTTATTTACGTTATACTAGCCTCTACCCTCCAACCAGCTACGTTCGGTATTTCATGATGTTGTATGACTGTTTATTTTTTTAAAGTTATTTATATCTATATTGTAGCATTAAGCTTTCGATTGTGTCGAAAAATATTATTTTTGCCTTGAACAAAAAAATACACTACTTGAATTTTTGCGAAATTATTTTTTTCTTTTAAACCCCCATAACCCTTCCCCCCTTGAAGTCAATTTCTGCACAACTATTTTTCGCAGATTTCAACCGAACAAAAGAAGTATGCTTGCCAAATTCCCAGTGTGCCTGTCTAATAGTTTAAAAACGAGAGATTTTTCCTCAAACGCCCCGTAATCCTCCAACCTCCCTTGGGTGTCAATATTCACAAAACTGGTACTTCACTCATCTCTGCTCAACTAAAAGAAATATGTTTGCCAAATTTCTCTAGTCTGTTGATCCAATACTTCAAACATGGAAATTTATTTATCAAAAACTCCCCTGTAATCTCCTAGGGAGTCGATTTTTTCGAAGCCCGTTCTCTACTCAACAAAAGGAGCATGCTTGCCAAAATTTAAGTCTGTAGGTCTAATAGTTTTGGAGATCTCGAGATGAGTGAGTGAGTCCCTTTTCTCTCTCCCATATTTTTCGAATAAATGCTAATCAACTATTTCAAAAGAAGGGGCAGGGGAAAAGTTTTTGTACATCAATGTCAGATTTAAAAGTCTTTTGTTTTGAAAATCTTTCATTTTTCATTTTATTGAATTCATTTCTCTCTCTCTCTCTCTTTCTTCAGTAGAACAACTTAACTCTTTGTCAGTATCGTAAGGATTTGTGGTTTTTTTTAAGCTCGAATTTTGAAATGTAATAAGCGGCTAAAAAGTAGGGAAAGATCTCAAATTTCTGCTGTATGCCTAGACCTCAGTCTATTTACCATTAAGTACAGTAATAATTTTTGAGTAGCATACTCAATGTATTAAAAAAAAGATGAACAATTTTGCAAAATTCTATCTGCAATGTACGTTAGTACATTGCAGATAGACGTACTTTCTGTAATTCTAAACGATATCAAACGATTCCTTCATTTGTTTATGACAAATAACAAACCTAAGCAGATGCCTAGAAAATTGTGAGATAATATTTAACTGTGTCTAAAGAGTAATATATATATATATATATAAATACTTTTTTTTGTTTAGAAAATGTTGAAATATTTATTTATGCATTCAACGTCGACATTGAAATAGTTATTCTTTTCTCATAAAATGGTTAGCGTTGCCATTGAAATTGCAATGACCTTTTTACAAAGAGGATGGAAAGTCCATTTAAATTCAACAGGTTACTCGAACAATAAAACTTTTATTGTACAACTTTTTTGTCCACTTGTCAACTTCGAAATTGGCCATGCAGTGTCAAAATACTCTTTGCTTTTTGACGTATGTATTGCATCAAAACCATCACTAGAAAAAAAAAGAACTAGGTTTATTTTGAATTCTTTTTTTATGACGTTTTGTGAAGGTTTTTTTTATTTTTATTTATTACAAAACCATACGTGAGAACCTAAGCAAACATTTTGTTACAGGACATTTCAACAATGAACTGAAAACTACAATACCTTAAACAGGATATGCCAAAGTTTTCCACACAATTAGTAAAACCTTTAGAAAGAAGCCAAATAATGGAAGCGCCTAAAATATTTTTTCCCCTTGCAGCTAGCAGCGATTTTAATTCGAAATGTTTGGGAAAAAATTAGAGTTTTTCATAAAATAAGAGATATAACTATGTAAGAAATACATAAATAGATACAATAATTCAAATTTAGGCAAAGAAAACTATCAGTTTGCAGTAAATCTGCTGTTGTTACTTATGCCACTTGATCGTCATTAACATTAGATCAAGGCCCACGAAAATCATCGTGGCAAGGGGATAGAATTACACCTGTCGTTAACCGTAGCTATGAGCACCATTCAGGTGTCAGTGCGATTTGGCTCCATTCCACCCCAATTTTGAGGCAGAGAACACCCTGTGTCTTCCTCAAAGGCGTCTCCCCAAAGAGAGGTGGAGCCTCCCACTTCTCTTTTCCTTCCACCAACTTCACGAGAGGAATTGCGGCTCGACGGCTATTTAGAGTACTCCCATGCAGCAAAGGATCTACATATACAAACAGCCTTGCCTACTTCGGGATTCAAACCCACGCAACGGTGCAGCAGTCAGCATCACTAACCACTGTACTGGATGGGCGGCTGCAGTAAGTCTAATACTTTTTAATAACTGTTATTTAAAAAAAACCCCTTAAGAAATATTCAGATATAAAACTACTATTTTATTTAACTGCTTTATAATTCAAATATTATTCATATTTTTATTATATTCTATTTTAGTCGACCTTGAATTATACATAATACAGAACCGCAGACTAGGAATCGGCAACCTTTTACCTGTGGCGTGCCGAACCAATCTACCAATATGATTCAGCGTGCCACACAGTAGGATATTTTTTAAACAATTCGATTCCCGTAATAATGCATGCAGAATTAGAGAATAGATGTCGATAATTTAGATCTACAGTTTTATTACTTATTAATTTTACATCATTTAAATATATTTCTTAACATAAAAATAAACAGCATAAAATATAACGATTTCTTCAACAAAAATAAAATAAACTAAAATTGCATTTATATTATGTATATTTAAACATAATTATTAAAATAACAGAGAGACGACTTAAAATATGAGTATTTTCCTTCATTACAGTTAAATACAAAGATAAATAAAAATTTTGGTGCGGACACAGTGCTTTCACCGTTCATATTGCTAAATCAGGAGTATAATGGGTATCTTTCAATCAGACACGATTTTGAGTATTTAGTGGTCAAATAATTTCTTTGTGGTCTCGAAATATTTTTCATATGTGGAAAGATTTTAAACTTTGATACGTAGAACGAAAAGTGTGGAAATCAAAGTACATGCACACAATTTTCTTTTTTCAAACAATTAAATCCCTCCAATAATGACATTCAATTATTTACAAAACAGCTGTAAATTTATCTCTAGAGATTTATCTTACAGATTTTTTCGCAATTCCCTTAATGTCCCTAATTCTGAAGATGTTTGTCAATTAAGGTTCATTTCAAATTTATCAACTTTCATTCACTCAAAAATTGACAAATTTGTAGAATAGTGCAGATTGCCACTAAGAACTGTACCGCGTGTCATAGGTTGTCGACCCCTGCTGTAGATCATGAATAAATACTTATAGGTTTAAAAGAGAAAAAAATTATTTTAATAACAAACTTTTTTTCCGTATAATTAAGAAAATATAAGTTTTGAATTCTATGAATAATAACATATTCAGCATGGCTTTCCACAAAACATGTGATTCAAATATTCATGTCCATATTTTTCTGTTTTTAATATATGTATATATACTAGCTTCGGTTGGTATTTCTTGATGTTTTACGATCATGTATTGCTTTTAAATTACTGATGGCCCTAAGCTTTAGAATGCATAGAAAACTATTCCTTACCTCTCGATTTAAAAAGAGTAGGACTTGAAATTCTAAAATCGAAGTATATTTATCTTTTAAGCCCCCGTAGCCGCTTCTCTACACGAAATCGATTTCTGCGCAATCTATGTTTAGCGGAAATCTATTCACCAAAAGAAATATGCTTTCCAATTTAAAAACTAGGTCTAATGTTTCAAAAACGAGTTTTTTTTAAAAAAAATCTTAAACGCCCTCGTAGCACCCAGTAACTCTCCTTTGGAATCCATTTTTGCAAAACTTTTTCTTATAGTATATGTACTGAAAAAAAAGGAACATGCTTACCAAGTTTCAAGTCTGTAAGTCTAACAGTTTCGAGGATCTTGTGGTAAGCGTGTGAGTGAGATAAATATTAATATAGATATATTCAGAGAGATAATTTCTCTATGAGGATTTCACGTGTCTCTTAATGCTAGTTTTGATACAAATTTCAAATTAAGGAGAGCTGTAAGTTATATCTTTGAATAATCATCAATGTTATAACTTTATTGTCCTTTTTGAACTTATCGATTCATTTAATCGCTTAAAATTTTATACCGATGATTTTGTTTTAATCTGTAATTATGATGTAAAGAAGTAATTAATATTCAAAAATCTTTAATCGATTCGTGATTTGTGCAACTTTAATGATCTTGAATTGAAAACTTGATTAAATAATCTTCCTTTAACATACCAATTCTTTTTTATTCCTTTTTTTCTCCATGGTATATATCTGTGCTCTCTTATTTCTTCCAGCCACCGCAACACTGTTTAGTATGCGGAAGATGTTCTTATCGCAAGTTGAAGTTAAGCGTATGCTAATAAATCTTTTCTTAAGCATTAAGTGATTTCAGTGTTACGCTTTTGGAAAAAAAAATGGTGATTAATTAAGATCTTTTGAAATCGAGTTTTTGACCTCTTTTTAATTTTAATTTTTTAGTCTTAATAAGGTTAGTACACGATGTAAAAGATATGTGTTTTCTTAGTTTTCGCGGATATGTATATTTTTTTCATAGTAAAACATGTAATCCTCTAGGAATTGTATATAAAGAGTGTTAAGAATTTCTTTAGAATTTTAAACTTCTTTTCCTCCCTCATTTTTTAAATTAAAAAAAATTAGCACATAAGAAACACTTTTATCTTTGGAGCAAACTACCAGTGCCACTGATCAAGAATTACTGGGGGCTAAAATTACCTTGCATTATACAAGTATTTTTCTGTATTAAAAAAAGTTATCAAGCTATTTATTTCTTATTTTTCCACAAAATGTTTCATTATGATTGTAACAATTTATTGCACATTTTATGTATTTTTAACTTAGTCCTGTTATTATTATAAATAATGTATATATTTATTAATATATAATGTATGCATTTTATAATATTTAATTATACGTCCTATGGTTCACTTAATATAATTTAAAAAAATTATAAATGTTAAATAAATGTATTCTATAATTTAATTAACTGTGCTTAGAATTCATAAATGTATAAAATATTATTAGTTCGTTAATTTAAGTCTTTAAATTTTAGTACCATTAAATAAATTATTTGAGTTAATAGAAATAGTCTATGCATAATTTTTTGTAAGTAATTATGTATATTAATTATTAATAATAATTAATATCAAAATTAATTTTATTTTGCTAATTTATTTTTCTGCATTTGTACCATGTCATTTAAATCATGCATTTTATCTGAGCTTGGAAATATAGGCATTAATCTAAAGGTATTTGTAATGGTTATTAAATTGAAGGGAAGCTCAGACATGATTGTAAGGTTTTATAGTAAATGTCAGAGAGAAAAAAAATGTTCTCATCTTTTACTGAAGCTTGATGGGGAAAAATACATATTAAGTAAAATAAATTTTATTGGAGTTAATAATTTTATTTAATTTATTTTTTACTTTTCCCCTTTGATTACGAGTATGAAGCGTCAAGTAACTTCGAAACTTTTAATTCAATGTTTTCATTGTTTGCAAACGTTCTTCGCCAAATGATCCAGGACCGGATGAATTTTATTAATAAAATACTCACTTCCTAAAATAATTTAAAACAGTTTCAGAAAATTTGATTAATCAAGATTTTTAGAATATATCCTTGTTTATTATACTAAATGGATTAACTTCATTGTGGCTTCTTCAGTATCCTCCTCAGTTGTTCAATGGAAAACTTGACTTTTTCAAAATGTTGTTATTTAGGTTATGAGGTTAGCTAGAATGTTTAATAAGCCCTGAAACACTTTGCGCTAGCTAGCATGTTACGTGATTCATCACTTTTCAAGTGTAGCAAAGTTTTCTTTGGAGTAAATTGAAATTTATTCTGGAAGTCTAGAGTAAATACAGTAAATTTAACTCTGACAGGAAACTATCAACACTCACGTATGATTCCACAATAGCATATTTTTATAAATCATGTGGAAAAAAAAGAAAACAGCAATTCAAATCACATAAAATAAATGAAACGCACAGTCACTGTCAAATTTTTAACTCTTCCAATGTTGATTTTCTGCATGGTCCACAGATAAGCTGGGAAGCCATTCTAGAATCGTCTAGAACTTTCCTGTCAAATAATTCCACTTTTCCACTTTCGTCACGAAGAATCTAGTTCTGGTGCCAAATTTGGAGACTTGGCAACATTTGGTGATCAAATTTGTCCCCATGTCTGTCGCCAAGGTAACTTCTTACTTAGCATTATTGAAAAGCATTCTTTTTTGGCCTAAAAACGATTTTTCCGGACACAATAGTATTTCAGCAGAGAAGAGAGTATCCGAAAAAGAGAAAATCCGAAATCTCCATAAACAATGTAGAAGATAATTTCCAAATAAGCTTTAAATTTAACTTTCTGAACAAAATACAGATTTAATAATAAAATGATTATTATCTATTTCCTTTGAAGTTTAATTTCCGAGTATATTTATTTTTGTCTGTTTGGCGAGGAAGAGGAAACTGACTAATTAATACTCGTAATTTAAATCCTGAAATTGGTTGCGGAAAATTTGAATAGATTGTTAATAATATGATGATTTCTAAACTCCAATCTCGAAAAAAGTAAGATTCCCAGAAATACTGAAGAAAATTGTCAGGTATAATATAATTACAGAGAACGGTACCTAAATTCATTTCTAAAATTTAAAAATTCTTATTAGTTATAGACTCGATAAGAAAATAAAGTATAATATGCCAGATGAGAGTCGTCTGTATACACCTTTAACATTAATTGCAAATTTGTCTTAAAGTATTTTCAACATTTTCAATTATCAGACGAAGAAGGGCCAGATGAAATGTGTTTACATTAAAGTGGAAATGAATTGATAGAAACTTGAGATTAATTTTCTGTAGAAAATATCACAACTTAACTCAGAATCCCATCGTGCATTTGTTTGTCGCTCAAAGGCACTTGATTAAGAAATACCTCTAATAATTTGAGATGATTGCTCAAAATTTTACTACTCATTTAATTTTTTTAAAAAATCAACTATCACGAGATTCTTTTAGAGAAATAAACAAATGAAAATAATTTCAGACGGTTTATTTCAATACTTCATTTCTGTAATAAAGAAAGCTTTTTTTTACTGTTCTTCGATCTGAAATCTACTTAATGGAAAGTTTGACGCTAATTAAGTTATATTCTTCGAAAAGAATCCCGCTGGTTTCGCTTTCGTATTCCATTTATTTTGTATGGTTTTCAAACATTTTCCTAACGAGTTAGTTTTAAGTATTTGTGGCTATTTTATTTTCAGTCAAAAAGAAGAGGGGGGGGGGGAGACTTTTAGATATAAGATCTTACACTACGTTACCGATATATTTTTTTTATAGAAAATTCTTTAGATAATCCGTTTTATTCATTACAGTAAACAGTATGCTTCAATGAGATTATTACCTTATTGATTAAAATATTTTTTTAAAAAATTATTTTCAATAAATATTTTAAACTCAATTTTAGTTTTTTTTTTTAAATTCACACCGTATTAACTTAATAAAAAATATTTGTAACAAATGTACTCGTTAAATGAGAGTTTTAGAGGACATTTTGAAAAGAAATTAACATGTCTCGAACAGATCTAGTGGCGTAACGTACACCCCCGCAACCCTCGCATTGCGCGGGGGAGGGGCAAGATTCCGGGGAACCCAAAAACTTGACAGATGCCTAGTACGCAATCCTTTGTGAGATCCGGCTTGGGGCCCAAAACCTGACTTTTCAGGGGAGCCCTGATATTCTCCGTCACGCCACTGAACAGATCCATTGTATAATGTGAGTATTGAATGAAAAAAATTAGCTATATAGTTAGTGAAACATTAACTGTATAATTTATAAAAAACTAACAGTTAAATCAAATATCTTTAAACCAAACTTTTAAGTTTTTCTTGACAACTTTTTATGATGATTGAAAAACATAACTTAATTATTTGAGCAAATTACTGAATAAACTAAATTCGAAAGATATCTTTATTTTTCGATGATTTACTTAAATCCCTTCATGAATTTTTCATTTATTATAATATTTACCTCTTAATAAGTAAAATCTAGATTAAACCAATAGTATTTCAGTTTGTAAGTCCAGAAGAATTAAATTACTATTACGGTATCTCACATCATAAATTATTAACTCGTCTACCCTTTAATGGTCCCCACAAATAGCAACTATTTATATTTCACTATGATCAGCGAATAAGTATTTACAGTGAATTACGTTTAACGCGAAAACGCTTAAGACGAAATATCGGTTAATACAAAATAATACAACGGTCTCGACAAACTACAAAGTATTTCCATGCATTTTTTCTCTTAGCACGAAATGAAAATCGCTTAACGCGAAAAGATTTCTTTTTCTGGGAATGGACAAAATACGGAAAACACCAGCTGCGTAAGGAATATTTAAGAAGGGTGAGAAATTAAAGGTAAGAGGGCTTTCACATGTTTCGTAGAAAGAAGGCTAACTTAGCTTTCAAATACCCTCGATAAAAGCGACACGACCAATTTTGTTTTATCTAAAAAAAAGCTACTTTTTTTTTACCTTCTCTCTCTCTCTCTCTGTTCCTACAAACGTCACACAAAAACTTCTCATCAGTTGGCTTTGGAATTCGGCGACGAGTATAACGAAATGGATGACATCGAACTATTTGATGCTAAAAAAGAGAATGAAAAGAAAAATACCAGATTATTTTCCAAAACCTCAATAAATTATTTGTTTTTCAAAAAAACTTGAACATTTTGTATGAAATTTCATGAAGTTTTTGTGAATGTTTTTGTTTCATTGATTTTTATTTTAAAAAATGTTTGTATACATATGTATGCAAATAAATGTACTCTAATAAAATTTTTGTTGAATATATGTTTCTTTTAGCAATATGCTTTAACACGAAAATTATTTCAGTCCCCCTCAGTTTCGTGTTAAACGATTTTCACTGTATATATACAAATTATAACTAAAAAACAATGTTGATTTTTCATAATATATGGGAAGGGTTCATGGGATGGCAGCACTTGCGGCGCTCTGACACGTGATCCAGGTCGCTTCACAGGGAAGCGATCCGTGATCCCCAGATCCAGCCGAGATCAAAAACGAAAACGACGAGAGACAGGACGAGTACCAAAAAGAGGAACTTTAGCCACTTGGAAACGACGCGCGTTTAAAGGTTTAACTTAGAATAGTATTTGAGTAATTGTGTAGTCCCCTTTTTTTTGTACTGTTAGAATAAACAGTTTTGTATATTAGCTCTTAATCTTTACTGGCCAATGAAATAAACCCATTCATTACACACACACATATAATGTTACTTCATAAATTCTCAATTTGAAAAATAAAACAAAAATACACCTTCAGTCTTAAGAGCATGCAATTGTTTATCAAAAAAGGAATACGAGATACGATTTGCAACAGAATTATTTATGGTAGACATTATTCTTAATTTAAATTGACATACTTAAAATCCTCAAATCGACCATCGCACAATTAACAGCTATTCCATATTTAAAAGAAATTTAGTTCTCGACAAACCTTTGCTTTCCACAGAGTCAAGTTGAGTTGAGTGTTTTTTTATATCAAGCTATAAAGCAGCATGAGGTCTGTTGGCGAAGGACCTCGTAATTACTCCGTCACGGGACGAGGACGACACCTGAGATGACACCCTTCTCCGAACTTCCTCACCACTCCAATGGGAGGACTTACAGCCTCAAGTTGAAAAATATGTTTTTCTTCTTTCCTTTATTGATAAAAAATTTTATTCAAATAATTTTTTATTGTAATAATATTCTTAAAACAGTTTTACGTGCATATTCTAATTTAACTGATAATAAATATTTTAAAAAAATCTATTCGTTTATACGTTTTTTCAAAATTATGGTTCCGGACATTGTCAGTTACCTTAAAAAATAAAAGAAACCAGATGTAAGATTAAGTTTTTTTTTTACTTTTCTCAGACAGTAACGTTTTTATTGTTTCTGAAAGACAAGATTTGCACTTATATTGATGCTTGTTAATGAGCATTTTTTTCCCCGTACTATGTAGGAGATTTTAACTCTGATTTGGAACCATAACAAACAGTTTAAAAATAATAAAGAAACGAAGGAGATAATTGAATGCAAAAATGAACCGGGTACTTTAAACCGCCTTCAGTATCTACAGCACTTGAGCGAGAAAAAACAGTGAATATAAATAATGCTTTTTACATCAGGGATGTCACATCTTACGAAAAACAGGAGACGAAAGAGACGTAAATAAAATTCTATTCAAATTACGTCCTTATATTTTTCTTAAAACGAAATAGTATCACAGATGCGTGGGGATATCTTTGTCTAGACTCCTTTTTATGTAAAAATAAACAAACAATTTTCTAATTTCGAACATTTTTTACGTTGAATCACGATTTTATTCAGATCTATTTCGATTTTATTTACCTAAATGATCAATCCAAATTCTGTGCATGTGACAAAAACAATTTAAATTTATCTAATTTTTACCTTGAAATTTGTGTGTTTTCTTATATATATATATATATATATATATACAGTTAAAATTTTATACATATTAATTAAAGTTCCACTTTCAAAATACTGTATAAAAAGAACCTCTGTTCAGAATATCTTCAAATTTGAACTGAATATACTTGAAAAGAAGGGAAACGGCATGAGATAAAAAGTACCAAAGTGTATCAGTAGATAGCGCTGTGTAAGCGACGTAACGAAAGTGAATTAGGCTACAAATGGAATTCTAAATCGAATTACGACGGCTTTGGCATGTGTTGATTAAAGCAACTGTTCAAAGTGCATGATTGTTTCGGTTCTTTTTGATGGAAAAAAATGACTTCCAAGTCATTTTACAGTTGTTGCACTGTTAGTGAACGCCCGTCCTCCGCGGCAAGGCCGTCGTACCACATTGGGTGAAAAAGATCTGTTTTTTAATTGTCCTTGGGCCAAAAACCACATAAAAAGCAACAATGAATTTTTTTTCTCAAGTCACTCCGTTTCCTTCTTCTTCGAGTATTTTTAATTCAAATTCGAAGTCATTCTGAGAAGTGGTTCTCTTCTTACAGCATTTTGAAAGTGGAACTTTAATTATAATCACACTTTATATCACTAATCCCCAATAATCACTACATATTCGAAACTGAGAATTTACTTGAATTTAGAATGGAATTCATAATCTAAATTATAAACAAATACATTTACGAAATAATGGTAATAACTTTGGCAAGTACTTTCTTTAACATGCAAATGCGTAACGTGTAGCAAAAAAAAAAAAAAAAAAAAAGAGAACGTGCGCTATTATATTAATATTACCCCAAAAACTTTAAAATTTAATTCTATCAAATAAAGCACTTAGAAAACAATCATATTAGTAAAAATTAATTAATTTTTTTCGAATAGTTATCCAGTAAAAATGATAATTATATAGTTATGGTATAAGTACCATAAATATTTCAGTTTAACAATAATATAGGGGAAATATATAAAGAATAATATAGTACATTAAAGTTAGGTTAAAAATAAGCAATAAATAGAATTTGTAAAGGAAATACACATTTATAATAAATATCACAAAATTTTTGACTAAAATATTTCATGAACTCAGGAATTTTAGAAAATTTTCAGTCGTTAAGCACAAATAGATAAATAGTAACTGCGTTCTCTTACTTTTCACCTCTTCCAAAACGTTTACCGCTCAGAAGCTCTTACCATCTTTTCCCTCTGCTCAGGGAAAAAGATAGTAATTCAGCAAGAGCATGATACGGACAATCAGTCTTTTGTTTGAAAGCAGTGATTAATGAAATGGCAGCAGATCAATATAACAGCGAAATTCTGAAGCTCGTGAACAAATGCGGCAAATGTTTAAATGTAGGAAAGGATTTTGCTGGAAAATGAAAAAAAAAAAACTGTTTTTACAAGTTAAACCTGGTTTTTTCGCTCTTTATAACTAATCAATCTGGATGACTTTCGTATAAAAAAAGTTTAATAGTTGTTAATCCTATTTTAGATAACCAATGAACAAACGGATAACTAAGTAAAAATAAACCAGACTAATTTCTAACGATAAACCTTGTAATTTTGAACCATAGTCAAGTGACGAATGCGACACCTGAGCTGGCAATATGGCCGCAGTAGCCGAGTGGTCAAGATAATGGACTCGTGGCTGGCGTGTCATGAATTCGATCCCAGTATTACTGAAGACCCGTCGTGTAGGGAAGTGATGCACGTTAAATTTGACGAGAGCTCTGACGTCCTCCCATTAGTTTTGTATGGAAGTTAGGAGAGGGGTACCAGCTCAGGTGTCGTCCTCGTCATTTGACCATGGTTTAAAATTACGAGGTCCGTCACCCAAAGCTCTCGTGTAGCTGAACAGTGAGACTTTAATATTCACTCACTCACTCAGAGTTGGCAATGCACCTCTCCGAATTTCCCCACCATGCCAATGGAAGGAATTTCATTGTCGATATATTTAACCCTTATCGGCACCCTCTACAGTGGCACGAGACTTGAACTCACGACACGCCAGCTTAGTGTCCGTGACCTTGACTAATAGGTTACCGTGGCCCATTCTACTGTGTAAAGAAACCAAGGCAAGAAAATCAACTGAATATTTTTAAGCATAAAATATTGCTTCCTCCCCAAAAAGTGACCACGGTACCCGGTGGTTATGGTCACGAACTCTTGGCCGGAGTGTCACGGGTTTCAGTCCTCTTTCCACTGAAGACCCGCCGGGGAGAGGAGCCGATGTGCATTAAACATGTCGAGGCTCAATATCCTCCCAAAGGTGCGGTAGTTAGAAGAGGGGGGGGGGTCCCATCACATTTGATCGAGGGTAGTTGCAAATAATCCTCGAGTCACTTTAGCGTGTGACGTAAATAAAATTCTCACTCACTCCCTCTCCCCTTAAGAAAGCTAACGAATTTTCTTTCTTAAATAAACAATTAAAATAATAAATGCCCTTAATTTCATTATGAAAATAATCAAAATATTTAAATAATCTGCACGAAATTATTATTAGAGGATTTCCTCGGGGTTTGTTAAAACCTTTTCTTCAACCGGTTATCTCTGGATGAAAATGAAGATATCAAGTTCAAGGACAGGTCGTCTAAGGTGCGTGACCTTAATTCCTTTTTCTTACACTTTAAACTGAAACTAACGAAATTTATACAACCTAAATCGGTATTTTCCGTCGAGTATCCAGTAGCTCCGTAATTCTGGACGAAAGCCAGAAGATTAATCCTCACACCGCAATCTCTCCATCTGGTTTTTGTTCCTGAATTCAACCGGTTATTTCACGAAGGGAAGTTTAAATGTTTGCAAATGCGTCTGTTGCCGAAGTTGCATGTTACGGCACAATTAAAATGCAGGAAATTCCTGTATGAATAGGCAAGGAAATGCAGAGATGGTGATTTAACGTCCCGACGTAATACCTGGTTGGAAACGTCTCGTGAGCTATTTTGAAACTCCCTTAAACGGTAAAAATGGATTACGTGATATAAAAAAAAATGAAAATACGTAAATCATATATCGAAGGTTTTCATTTTGCTTTTTTTTTACTTTGCATAGAAGTGATTGTTGATAAGATTCGAATTTTTTTTTATTGAATTGAATGAATGAATACAAAGAACAAAATTGCATAACGTAATTGCTCAGTTCGACATTGTGAAAACTATATTTTATTTTAATTAAATATTTGTTTATTTGAAGTACGTCATTGAGTTTTTGTTTCTGAAAAAAAGGGATTTTTTTATTATTATAATACAGTTGATGAGAGATTTTCTGTGTGGTGATTATTTTATGACCTTGATTTAAGAAGCAAAGATCTTGGAAAAAGTAAGCCAAAGTGATTGATAGAAATGTATGCGAGAACAGCAAATTTATATTTTTAAAAGTGAGTTTTTTGGAATATTGGGATATATAATTTCTTTTAACGTTGTAAATACATTTTTTCCGTACAAATATTCTTTATATATTTTCAATAATATCTGGATGTTACTTAAAATTTTTTTTTTATTATACGGATAAAAGCATAATTAACTCGACTTGTACCACATTATCCAAATTTCTACATCATTTAACTTGAGGGCTTTTAAGTATCGACAGATTTAACATAAATGTTATTGGTTACGAATCATTGCAACGATGGGTTATCCGCGAAATCTGTTCTCTCTAACTCATTTTTTTTAAAAGCCAGATTGGCACTTTGAGCTAGAACAACTTCACTCCCAAAATTAACGTCGCTAGTAAATAGAATATAAAGTTAGTAGATGGAGAATATTTGTTTTTTTTGGATAATTTTGCCTACTTGTCAGTTCTTGAATTATAACCGCTTTTCCTGAATTATAGTCACAATTAGATATTAAAGAGTTTCAAAGGTTGCATCTCATTTCATATAAGTAACCATTATTTCTTATTAGCCATTTTGCCTTTTCTGCATATCTTGTACGTAGTTCAACGATTAAAAGAAATAAATGTAAATTATTGTAAAAATCTATTATTTCGTATCCCTATGGCTTCTTCCCCACTGTGTCCGTATCCCCTGGGAACTTCAACGATCAGTGAAATCTATACTTCAACCAACACGAGGAGGAGGTACCCGTCACTATATTTCTATCACTTAAACGCAAATTACAACATTTGATATAGTTTCAGTATGATATTGATATTAAGAGCTGTGCTTTTTTCTGAAGTTGATTGAATGTTTATTTTAGTTACACTTCTCGAAGCAACAGGAAGTCTATTGGCAATGGATGAACCATGATTGGAATTATGAACCATGTTCAAATGACGAGAACAGCACCTGAATTGGCACCCACTTCACAAACTTCCACCCCATGCCTACGCGGGCCTCTATAGATTTAACAAGCACTGGTGGATCTTTAATGGCAATTGGAATTGAACTCATGACACAACAGATACAATGTCAACCACGATTTTGCGAACTTGACCACTCAACTACCATCGCCTCATAATACCTTTGGAGCAGATTGAATTTCAATGTTTTTCAAAGTTTAAAATATATGCAGTACATTTAAAAACTACAAGTGGAAATTTAAAATTGTTAACAAAACAGGGATATTCATCAAATGTACCAAACGTTTTACATATACAGCTACAACTTTTCATTGTTAATTCTTTACACAATGCCCGTTTACGGTAACTTGAATAGAACGCGCAAAAAATTCAGATAAGCTATCCATTGAAGATATCATCATATTACGGGAAGATACAATTATGTCAGATGTGATATGCATTCAAAATAAATATTTAAAAAAGAATTTGATAACCAAAAATAAATTAAATAATACTACAAATCTTATCAGGGAAATCAGTCGGATTAGACGGTCAAGTCCGCTTTAATAGTACACAAATTTTTAATAATGCTGATTAAAATATTTACTAAGGATGCCAATTTAAACAACATAAATTATAATAGTATACTTACATAAGTTAATAAAATGTTCATATATATAATTCATATAAATATATACACATAATTATAAACCTAACTATATATTATTATTATTATTAAATAAAACCAGACGGAAAAAAACTGTATGAAAGAATAATTTTCAACCTAAACAAGCGCAATAAATGGCAAATTCCACATGAACATCTCTATCAATGCTTGAATATCTTCATATTATAATATTTTAACATCTTTAAAGTCCAATGTTTAAATATCTCTTAACCCTCCATCTTCTTAAAAATATTTTCCGCTAAAATTTAAGGGAAAAAATAGTTTTCAAATCATACAAGAAGCGAAAATTGATATAAAAACAAAAATTTGAGATAACATTTTTTTTTTTTCCAACTCAAGTATTATGCAACAAAAACAAGCATAACAGAAAATATTTATACAGAAATGAACTTGACAATATTCATTCTTTTAGCATAGAAAATGTCGCGAGCAAAATATTTCGGTATATTTCATTTCATTCTTGGGAAACACAAATATTCTACAGTGAAAAACATCTCGTTATGTTTATTGTACATATTTCATTTTTTCTCGAATACTCAGAAATACATAGTACAATTTTTCGACTACAAATGTAATGGAAAATAGGGCACAGCGCACTAGCTCAAAATAAATTATTCGAAAAACAAATGAATGTCGAAATTTAAAGTAGAATAGAAATAAAAGTATTATATTTGGTGAAAAAGAAGTTTTGTTGTTTATCATTTGAAAAAGCATTTCGATTTATTTACCATTTTTTTTTCAAAAAAAGAACGGAAATTCACACACATATATACTAGTTTTCTTTCATTTTTAAAATAAAATAAAATACTTTGCTATTATTTCGAAATAAAAAAAAATAGAATTTCCGTAACTACACAATTTAAATATTTGAGGCAAAATAAAATGACAGAAAAGAAATTTGAAGTGAAAAATTCGAATGAGAAACAATATAAGTAATAGATTTCCTTTGAAAAGGATTTTTTTCCCAATAATGTATTGCCATTTCTAGAAACGGAATAAAAATAATATAAAATACTGGTACTTTTTTTAAAAAAAAATTTTTTTCTCAAAAATTGCAATTTTTTAATGGAATTATTTTAAACGAGTATGAATGTTTTTAGTTTTTTATATTATATTTCTAGTTTATAAATTTAAATCATTTTTACTACTTTATTTTAATTTACAAAGTTTTTTTTTTGAAAAATGGTAACGAATTCTAAAAATAAAAGCTTACTTAATCGTTAATACTGATTAATAAATAATGAGTTAGGAAAATAAAAAAAATTATTTAATTACCAAATTATAAATAAATTTTTCTTCCTTTTTAAAAATTTATGAATACATATTTCACTAATTAATCTATTTTATTTAATTTTATCTTGTTTAATATCCTTAAAATTTGAAGGTTGTTTGAAAGTCAAATTTGATACATTTCTTCAATATTGAAGATCTTTATAAAAAAGATCGAAATATTTAGTTAGATTCAAATATAACATTACAATAATTTCAAACTAAGAAAACTTAAAGCGATAATAAAGTCTTTAGGTCTGGTCGAGTTAAGGGGCTGCGGTAGCCTAGTGGTCAAGGTAACGGACTTGTAACTGGCATGTCATGAATTCGAGCCCAATAGAAGATCCGCCGTGTAGGGGCGCGATGCACTTTAAATCTCTCGAGAGCTCAAACGTCCTCCCGTCGGTGTGGTGCGGTAGTTAGGAGAGGGTGTGCCAGCTCAGGTGTCGTCACTTGACCATGGTTCAAAATTACGAAGTCCATCGCCAAAAAGCCCTCGCATAGCTGAGCAGTGCGACGTAAATATCTATTCACTCACTAGTCGAGTTAAGCAGAAGTTGGAGCATTTTTCCTCTGATTTCTTAAAAACCCGGTACACGATTAAGCTACAAAACTCTCTATATAGAATACATAACACCAGAAAGTTTTGTAACTTTTTGGTTTAGAAAATACTGCGGCTGTATATTGACTTGAATTTTAGAATTCCTCATCAAGAAATCAAATACTAAAAGAAAAGTAAATAATTACCTCGAAGCTAGTGCTTAATTTCCACACTAGTCCAGGCGACAACTTAAAAGTTTATTTATTTTTAATGTAACACCCAGTTCCTATTTTCTGCTCTAAAAGATCTTTAAAGGAACCAAAATTCGATGTAAAAATATTTTCAGAGATCGTTCAAAAAATGTTATTACAAATTGATTCTCGTAAAATCCGGCGTATAACGCGCAGCTATACATTCAAGTTACATTTTTTAAAAATTTTAAGGTATATTTGTCGTATAAAGCGCACCACCTTTTTACGAAGGAACATGCAATGTACGTTAGCAATGCTCTTATGTCTTAGGCTATTTATTCGAGTTTTTTAAACCAGGATTTGAGGTACATTTCTAGAAAAACTTTTTAAGATCATAAGGTATGTTATTTATTTTAAATAAAAAGTATTTCTATCTTTGTAGAAGTCTAAGTTTTTTTATGCACATTTTTTTATTTTATTTTTGAACTTATTATTTTCATACCTGGCGTATAACGCACACCTGCAAATTTCGATATTATTTTTTGTGTTAAAAGTGCGCGTTATACGCCGTATTTTACGGTATTTATTATCGTCATATTTGAAGCAACACGAAGATTATTGGTGGCGAACCTTGTAATTTTAAACCCCGGTCGAGTAACGAGAACAAAAACGTGTCGGCACCTCACTCTCCAAACTTCTACACCATACCAACATGGAGACTTTAAACCTCGAAAAATTTAACGTACAGTAGAACGTCGTTTATCCGAACGTTTATTATCCGGAGCGTCAAAAATCCGAATCAAAGTCCGGATACGTTTTCAAGCACTGCAATCCTCAACAATTGTTTCGTGCTAGGCCAAAAGTGACAGGAAAATCCAAGGGGAGGGATATTTGGGGAAATTCAGCTGTGTAGTTTGGGTAAACATCTGCGCGGAATATGAAGTCAGTTTGTTTCCAAGTGAGGATGGTGTATACGTGCTCTTTTGTTGAGTTTTGTTGATGTAGAAACCTGAATGGCATGAAATGCAGATGATTGTGGTTTTCAAATGTTAAAAGATGACGAGATTGTGACTTCCGTGCAAGAAGAATCCGGTCCTGTCGACGAAGAAATGGATGAAGACAAAGACAACCACAACGAAAGTAGCAAAGGTCCATCAAATTTTGACGCGTTCCTGCGTTAGAGACAACTATGAAGTGGTACGAACAACACTCAGAGTGCTGTCCTACTCAACTACTGCTGCTGAAGAGAATCAGAGACCTTGCAGTGAAAAAAAAAGAAGGTTTACAATGGTACAGTGAAAAATAAGTGATTATTTTCCCCAATCAAGGTGAAATTGCGACATTTTGCACCTATTTTGCCTTTTCTTCAAGCACGTTTCCCGCATGTGATTATTTTTAAATTTTGTATAGTGTCCGGTTTCATATACTGGCATGGATCGCTTTCGGTTATCTGAACAATTGCGCATCCGAACGGTGTCCGGCCCCAATTGATTCATATAAACGACGTTCTACTGTACATATACCACTCTGTATAGCGGGTCTTGAATTGGGCTGGACTCGCATCCACGCCTGAACAGAAAGAACGCTGGCCACATGTTCCCGACCATGACCACTCTGCTACAACAGCCACTACTTGCCACTACATGACCACTGCTACAGCAGTGAGTGAGTGTATATTAACGCCGCACCTTTCAGCTATACACGAGGGCTTTTGGCGACGGACCGCGTTATTTTGAACCATGGTCAAGTGAAGCGGACGACACCTTCTCCTAACTAACACACCACACCAACGGGAGGACGTTTGAGTTCTCGACAGATTTAACGTGCATCGCTCCCCTACACGGAGTGTCTTCAGTGGTACTGGGCTTGGAACTCATGACACGCTAGCCATGATCCGATGCCTTGACCACTTGGCTTCCGCGGCCACGTCACTTAATTGGAAACAGATGAAAATAATGAAGTTATTTTACCTTATACTACAGCAAACAAGCCACGGCGGTACACCAGCTTTTCTACACGGAAGGGGAAGGGGTGCATTGGCATAACGTACACCACCCCTACTCCCGCATCGTGGGGATGGCCTCAGAATTCTAGGGGGATCCAACCCTTTGTAAGATTTGGCTTTATTTATTTTTTAACATTTATAAATCCCGCGCACCACGCAATGTATAACACGGGGGTATAACACACACGCAATGCATAACACAGACAGAAGAAAGGATTACAACACAAACATCCATGTCTTCTCCGGGATTCGAGGCCACGGTATACAAACCTCCTCCCGTTGGCGTGGTGTGTTAGTTAGGAGAAGGGGTGCCAGCTCAGGTGTCGTCCGCGTCACTTGACCATGGTTCAAAATTACGTGGACCGTCGCCAAAAGCCATCGTGTAGCTGAACAGTGCGACGCTAATATTCACTCACTCACTCTCCGGGATTAGAACCCAGTCCTTACGGCACCGCAGTCAGCTTCACTGACCTCTATACCGGATGGGTGGCAAGATTTGACTTTGTGGGCATAAAATCTGACTTTGTAAGGGGCCCTAATATTCTCCGTTACGTCACTGGGAGGGGAGGTGTCTTCAGTTAACATCATGATTCTACAACGCCGACCACTTCATGATATTGTTTCATACATTAATTATATGAAATGTTTTAGAAAATATATTTTTCACTGATCAAAAAGCATTTTAACAAAATTCTGTAAATTATTAAATCGATAATTATTTTTCCCCTTCGAATATTTTAGTTTGTCATTGAATTTCTCTCTCTCTCACACACACACACCCTTCTTCTTATTACAGATACAAAAATTCCAGTTTTGTCCTGTGAAGAATAAAAAACATTCAAACTATGTAGACAAAATTTTTAAGCATTTTTCCTTCGTTTAAAAATGTAGTGCAAATTTCGCGTGATACCTGTTATCCAAAAAATTATTATTTCACTTGAATTTATTTCCTATGATGAAATCACTTAATATTCTTGCTTGCTTCTTTGAAAACAACATTCATAACAGTTCCGATAAGAATTTTTTTTAAAGCTTTTTCGAAGAGTTCTAGTTTTGAAACGATTTTTTCAAACTTTTCCTTTTTTAATATAAAGATTGTTTAGTTAGATGAAATTATTATTTGTCTTTTTAGTGGGCATGGGAAAACACCTTTTTTTAAAAAAAATATAGCCAAATAAAAAGATTGATCCCTGAGTTATTGCCTCACACGAGTGGTTGACTGCTGAAAAGAAGGATATTGGCGAGGGGCCTAGCAATTTTAAACCACGATCAAATGATGAGAACGCCAACTTCGTTGTCATCTCCTTATCCAAATTTTCGTACCACGTCAACGTAAGGACCTAGAGCCATCGACAGATTTAGTATCTATTAAGTTTTCTACACGGAGGAGCATCAGGATTTGGAGCTGTGACTTGAAAAAAAAACTATGACGTCCATGACTTTACGACTATGAGTGAGTGAATATTAACGTCACACTGATTAGCAACACGAGGGCTTTTGGCGACGGTCCGCGTAATTTTGAACCATGGTCAAGTGACGCGGACGACACCTGAGCTGGCACCCCCTCTCCTAACTACCACACCACACCAACGGGAGGACGTTTGAGCTCTCGACAGATTTAACGTGCATCTCTCCCCTACACGGTGGATTATTAGTGGTACTGGGATCAAACTCATAACATGCTAGCCAGGATCCAAAGCCTAGACCACTTGGCTACCGCGGCCACACCGTCGCCAAATGTCATGATGTAAATGTTACTATGTTTGTGTGTGTGTGGTGTGTGTGTGTGTACTCAAACATAACTTCGTAAATTGCATTATTTTTTTTTAATTTTTGGAGGAAGAATTAATTTATAAAATTTGGGAATCGCCCTTTCTACAGAACAGAAGATTGTGGAACATTTCCTTAGTTATGGACTGAGTGAATATTAACGTCGCACTGTTCATGTACACGAGGGCTTTTGGCAACGAGCCTCGTAATTTTTAAACCATGGTCAAATGATGAGGACGACACCTGAGCTGGCACCCCCTCTCCAAATTACCACATTACACCATTTGGAGGACGTTTGAGCTCTCGACAGATTTAGCGTGCATCGTCCCCAACACGACGGATCCTCAGTGGCACTAGGCTCGAACTCATGACATGCCTACCACGAGTCCGTTATCTAGGCCACTAGGTTGCCGCGGCCACTTTTAGTTATGGAAATCATAACGGGTTACATTATACATACAAGTTGCATCCTGAAATTTGTAGATATTGTTAGATAATTCCTTTACACGAAATAAAACTTTTTTTTGTTTGTTAAATGAATGGAATTTAAGTAAGTAAAAATATAATTTAACCTTCGGCTCAATTTAAAATTTTCGCCAATTTATTGAGGTGAGAAAGAAAGCTAACCCTCTTGCAACTTTATAATTCGACATGTAAATGCAACTCTAACTCATCTATTTTACATGGCGGGTCTTCAGTGGAATCAGGGCACCAACTCATGACACGTCGCCTACGAATCCGTGACCATAACCACTAGGTTACAGTGCCCCCCTTCTCCCATTTATTCGTCAACTGATTAACACTCGTGTACTCAATTTTCATTTAATATGACGATTTCATTATTCATTGAACTGTATGAACAGGAGATTTTAATTAATAAAATATTTCTCATTTTATTTAATGATCTAAATTACTATAATAATTTTTAAGTTATTAGCACAAAAAAAACTTTTAATTAAAACAGAAAAAATAATCCTTTTTTGAAAAAAAAATGAAACAATGATTGACTAAAAATGTATCTTTTAATATTTAATGTCTTATTTCGCAAAAAGTAAAGTTTTCAAAACAATATTCTTTACGTATTTCTTTATTTAATATTACCGTAATAGCATTACTTAATTATTACCATCAAAAACGAAATAAACCTTTTCTTTCCAAGCAAAATGCTTCTATAAAATAATAATTCAGAAACAAAAAGTGAAAACGTTTCGTAAAAAATTATGCTTGAATACGATAGCAAATTCAATACGTTTTAAATCCTAAAATAGATATATATCTTATGCTACTGATAAAGTACAAAGCAATAGATATCTCTTCCAATGTTTATAATATATATATATATATATTCCCTTTCTTTATATTCCTACATGTGAAGGGGCTTTTCATCATCAAGCTTTATTGAGTAAACTATTAGAAACGTAAAGATATTAAAGACCATTTTTTCTCTTCGGTTTCTTATCTTGTCATCACTTTAGAATTTAATCATTTTCTCTTCCTTTTGAAATCTTGGAGAAGGTGTTTCGGTTATCTTCCGGTAAATGTCTACGAATTACCGATAGACACACGAAAAATTACATATAAAAATATCAGTAGTTTTTATTTATTTTTTATTTTAGCAAAAAGTATTTATAACTCTCAATCAAAGAAGAACAAAAAAATCAAGTCTCTACTTGGAAAAAAATCAGTAAACAATCTAATGTAAATTAGAGGAAAGAATAATGATGCTTTTGAGTGTTTGTTAACAATTGCACTATAAAGCAACTCGAGGGCTATTGGCGATGGAACTTGCAGTTTTTAACCACGGTCAAGTGGCGAAGTCGAATTCTGTTATGGTCAAGTTCGATTTTTACGGTCACGAACTCGTGGTTGACATTGCTTTTGTCTAGTGATGAGTTTGAATTTTAATGTCACTTAAGACTCGCCAAGAAGAGGGGCAAAAAAGGGGCAGAAATCTGTTCTCAATTCTATTGTCTGTAAGGCTTGTAATTTTAAAACGTTATCAAATGATGAAGATGCACTCGAGCTGAGGTACAAGGTCCTTCCCATCCATGTCATGTCCCTTAATCAGCAAAATAATATGATTGATAAATTTCAAGTCTGTCTAATTATTCAAAAACGGAAATATATTTATCAAAATATGCCCCATAGCATCCCTTGACAGTCGATCTGCGTCAGATCCGTTCTAAGCAGATTTCAACTCAATAAAATAAACATGCATGCGAAATTTCATTACTGTAAATCTAGTAGTTCGAAAACAGGTATTTTTTTTATCTGTACGACCCAGTAATCCTAACACACATCTTATAGAAATCAATTCCCGAAAATTCCGTTCTTAGAGGATCTCTATTCCATAAAAGAAACAAGCTTACCAAATTTCAATTATATATGTCTGTTAGTTCAAAAATGGGACTATTTATTTATGAACCCTCTTAATATGTCACAACCCCCTTGGGGATGAATTGTTGCAAAATCGCGTTCATAGCTGATATTTATTCCATGAAAACATGCCTGAAAGATTTCAAGTCTGTAGGTCTAATAGCTCCAGAGATATCGTGATGAGTGAGTTTTTCTCATTTATATACTGTGAAATACACTTAACGCAAAATGCTTAAGACGAAATATTGGTTAACACGAAATAATGCAGTGGTCTCGGCAAAAACTACTATGTATTTTCATGCATTTTTTTCTCTTAACACGAAACGAAAATCGCTTAACACGTAAAGATATCCTTTTAGGGAATGAACAAAGTACGGAAAACACCAGCCAGGTTGGACTATCCTATTGTATTATCGGAAGAATTCATTACAGCAGATAATGATAATGTGAGTAGAGCCTCAATTTTGGCAGACAAAGACATTTTGAAGTTTGTTCAAATTTTAAAAAAATATCAATGATGCAGATTCCGACCGACGAAAATTAAATGAATAATGCAGTTCCTGCCCCCCCCCCCATCATCCGAAATGAGGAACGTCATGAAAAATAAGCGCAGTTATTTAGAAGCACATTCCAATGGTGAAATGAATAACAAAATGGATGATATCGAACAATTTGTTGACAATTTGAGGCTAAAGTAAAATAATGCAGGGGAAAATATCTGATTATTTTCCCAAAACTCACTAAATATTTTTTTTTTCAAAAAATTTTAAAATTTTCTATTTAAGTTCTTGTGAATGTTTCTGTTTCATTGAATTTTATTAAAAAACATGCATACGTATATACATATATATGTAAATAAAATAAACTGTGATAAATTTAATTTTGTTGATAAATGTTTTTTTAACACGAAAAAATATTTCAGTTCCTTCAGTTTTGTGTTAAAGCGATCTTCACTGTTTATGGATGTATGGAGAACACATATGAAATTAGTGTTTGTATTTGAAGATCCACAGTAAAAATGCCACTAAAAAAGTGCAAAAAATTAAAAGGCTGCACAATTTACATATACAAAGAGATAATCATCCTCTTTTAAACTTTTCTCTCTTAACCTCCAACCATACAAATCGTTCTCTTTCAGAAAATTCAATAGTTCTTTCTCTCCTTATGATTATTCAGGATGAGAAAATTCCATCTGTCAACTGAAGGATGTAAATATAATTTTGTCCTTTAGTTTCACGACACAAACCGGTATTCGCAGACACGAATTTCCAACAAGAGATCTCCGAGATGCAATTATCAAGGTCACAGCTCTGGAACAGAGAAACCAGATGAAATACTAGACAGTACTGGTATACTCCTTTTTTTGTTTGTTCTTATCCTCTACAAAAAAACTGGAATGAGTGGTTGAATTTAGAAACTAAACCAGCATTAAAAAAGAGCGGTTAATTGCTCACGGAAAATCCCATTGCCTAGTTAAAAAAAAAATCAATACAGGTTATTTCATCTAGTCAAATGCAAATGAAGCGACATTATGCTCACTTCATTACTGAAGTAACCATTTCTGTATCACGGATTATGAATATATGGAGCACTTTATCTAATGGAGTAAATAGTAAGTTAACATGTATACGAGACAGGCCAAAGTGCGCTGAACGTGCGTCTTTTTTGTACGAAAGGACAATCTGTATTCAAACAGTGAGTGATTAGGGAATTCCTATTTTAAATACTTTACCTTTGAAAGGCCATGTGATAAAGGTCGCGATCTTGTCGATAATAAGTGTCATTAGTGTGGTTTCTATCGAATCGTAAAGACGCGGTAGCCTAGTGGTCAAGGTAACGGACTTGTGGCTGGCACATCATGTGTTCGAGCCCAGTACCATTGAAGACCCACCGTGTCGGAACGATGCACGTTAACTATGTCGAGAGCTCAAACGTCCTCGGTGGGGTGATGTAGTTAGAAGACAGAGGTGACATCTGAGCTGTTTTCCTCGTCACTGGGCCATAGCTCAAAATTACGAAGTCCGTTGCCAAAAGCCTTCGTGTAGCTGAACAGTGCGATGGATGTAAATATTTACTCACTCACTCACATCGAATCGTGGGATCGATTCCTGGTACTACTGAGTGAGTGTTTATTTACATCACCCTATAAAGCAACGCAAGGTCTATTGGAGACGGACCTCAAAATTTGGAACCATGGTCAAGTGACGAGGGCATCTAAGCTTGTACTCCTTTCTCCTAAATTCAACACCACACCAACGGGAGGACGTTTAGGCTTCGACAGATTTAACGTGCATCAAACCCTCTGCAGGACGGGTCTTCAATGGCACAGAGTGGTCGGGTTAGTCTAGTGGTCAAGGTAACGGACTCGTGGCCGGCGTGTCATAAGTTTGAACCTAGTATGGCCGTGTAGATGGGGCCGATGCACTTTCAATATGTAGAGGCTCAAACGTCCTCTTGTTTCTGTGGTGTTGAAGTTAAGACAGTTGGGTGCCAGCACGTGTGTCGTTCTCGTCACTTTTCCATGGATCAAAATTATCAGGTCAGTCTCCTCTACAATAGTACTCGAGTAGCTGAATTGTGGGACATTAGTCTTCACTCACTCCCTCAGTGGAACAGGACTCGCACTCATGACATGCCGGCCTCGAGTCCGTGACCATGGCCACTAGGCTACCGTGACCATCAGGTGCTATTGTTGAAGACTCGCCTTGTAGAAGAGTTGTTGCACTCGTTTAATCTGTCGAGGCTCAAAGCTATCATATTGGCGTGTCGTGGAAGATTGGAGAATGGTGTATTATCCTAGATGGTCTCATCCCCGTCTTTTCACCATGGTTCAAGATTACGCGAATTTCGTTGCCATTAGTCTACATGTTGCTTCGAAGGATGACTTTATTAGTTAATTACCTTTGAAAATTATCCTTGCAATATACAGTATAGTATTCAATTATTGTATTCTATTATATAAAATTATTACTAACACAAAAATGCTCTAAGTAGTTAGGATTAATTGAATAATATGACAGTAAAAACTTGAAATTTTTTAAATTGCATATTGTAATCGCAATAGGGGTCTTTTGCTTGTGGATTGCTTTTTATTTTGTTTTGAAAAACTTTTTTTAACCATTTGATTTAAAATTGTGTTTATATTTTTTTTCTTCGTGGTATAAAAAGTGAATTTTATTTTATGTACTTTTTATATGTAAAATTATAAAAGAGTATCAGTTTCCAAAGAATTTTATAACTTACACTTTTGATGTTTAGTTAATTCTATCCTAAAATTATCATTTTCTTGTATAATAGTTAATTCAAGCTGATTACCAAGCCAGGGGTGAACAAATATTGTCCTGGGTCAATTACGACCCTTCAAACCAGTTAGAAAACCATATAGACAGAAAAATGTTCTCTATGCTTAGACCAACATGTACTTGTGAGCAAAGTTTTTCTTGCATGAAGGTCAACTAGAGCAGCGGTTCTTAAACTTTGGATCATCAGCCCCCGCCCCTCCCCCTTTATATATCACGGTGATATCGCGGATCACCAAGATTTTTAACATCGCTCCCTAACTTAATATTTGATCAAAATACAGGTTCTAGTAGAGTTTCTTCATTAGGGACTATTTAGTAATCTAGTCTAGTATGCCACATCTTTTAATTTTTTCCACGAGGAATTTCAGAGTCTGTTAAAAAGGGAAATATCAACGTTACATGGAGACTCCATGGACCCCCTAAAGAGGCTTCGTGGACCCCCAGGGGCGTGCGAACCACACTAGAGTAAATATACTCGTAGATACAAGTTGACTGACTTTATCTTACTTCTGATGAAAATTTCAAAAAGCAATTCCACTCTTGATTAAAAAAATAAAAATATTGTAGAAAAGTGTGGTCCTAGTCTAAGCAATAAAATCAGAGACAGAATGTTTTTATTTGTAAAAAAAACTTTTTAGAAATATATTATTCAATGTTTCTACTAATTCTTTTTTTAAATCAGGAAATACCCACCGTAAATTACTGCATGCATTTGGGTGAATAATTTCCGCTCTAAAACAACCACTGAACACCAGGAGCTCTTCGGAGAATCCATGGAAAATATAAAACACCTTAAGAGAAAGCGTACTTTTTTTTTATCTCTCACAATTGCATCGTGTTGGAGAAACAATCCTTCGGAAACGGGAAAAGCGCACACAACGCTTACCTGATGATGCCCATTGATTGGCGGAGAGCTGAAGTGACGTCATCAACGAGGGAAGTTTGGCTTCTACCTGAAAATGTGCGATGGGAGATGAAGAAACGTTAAAAAGGTGAGACTTGACAGGTGTTACCGAGAGTTCAGAAGAAGAAATTCTCTTGAGTTTGTTTGTAAATAATGGCAGACGATAAACTAGGAAACACGGAATTGTTTTGGGAAGATGCTGTGGTGATCGCTCTCTATTTTGTGATGGTTCTGGCTGTAGGTGCATGGGTAAGATTTCAATTTTTGTGACTGTAATAAAATAAATGCTGTATTATTATGTATTGCATCGAATTTTTTGTATTACTTTCTATATAACTATTAGTATTAAAGTCGAAGAAAGATTTCTCTTATTTAGTAATTTACTACAATTCAGAAGCAACACACGATAAGTTGAATGTAGAGTTTTCTTATTGTCTTCTTTTAAAAATTCTCTGAACAATGTTTATTCAAACAATTTTGTGTGATTTCCATTTTTTTAAAAAATTTTAACGAAAAATAAAAAAATATTTAAAAACAACTTTAGATTGTTTAATTTACTTTAGCTTTTTTTTTTCTTTCAGTTTTATGTTTGTTTATAGTAATAGATACAAAATATCTACAGCGAAAAATTTGCTCTCTTTTAATGATTTCTCTCATTTAAAAATAATTTTTAACGTATAATTTCAGAAATAATTTTTATTTTTGTGAAAAAAAGAATTTTTATAAATTGATAAATGAAGTGTTATTTAATAATAGAATGAAAATAAATACTTCAGAACGATTCATTATTTTTATTTAATTAAAATTATAAATTAATCCAAATTTTTTGGAATGTTCAATTATATTTTTATATCTATTGAAATATTCTTTCAATAATAATTCAAAAATAGCACTAAATATAAAAGAGTCTAAACGAAAATTATTTTTTTCGAAGCATATTTATTACATTTAAAAAACTTAAAATCATATTAAATTACAAAAATTTTACTCAATAATATTTACCTCTAAGCCAAACAAGAGAGTTTCCCCGTTCGATCATTTTTTTTTTGCCACGAATTTTAAAATTACTTTTTTTGCAAGACATATTAGGATCGCGTTCACGGATATAAGATATTTCATAAAGGTGTCTTGCCAAAAATAATTAAGTTTGTGATTATCTTGAATATAATTGATGGGATTCTAATGAAAAATTCGAGATTTATTCAATTTAATTTTCCTTGTATTATCAAAAAAAAATAATAATAGAAAAGTGTTGTTCTTTTTGTAAAAAATAATTCTTCAGGCCTCTTCTGGACAGCACACTTTATTATGGACAATTAAATAAAACGATTAAGAATTCTGCACACAGCATAAATAATGTTCATAGCACACAGCGTGTAGATCGTGTGGTCCCCGTAGAAGAAGTGCGTTGGATTAAGCGGGAAAAAAAACGCGTGGGCGCATCACACAGATATCCTTACGCCAGAAAAAATAGTTCGCTCGCTTCAACCCAACACACCCCTCCTGCGAGTGATACATTTTTTTTTTCAAACACAAGAACAATATCATAAACACATATACATAATACACATAAAATATAACAAATACAGTAACATAAAAATCATGAGAGTAATGAAATTTTTTCCATTGAATATTGTAACTTTTGTACATTCGTGGCTTTAGTAAGAAAATCTGCAATTAAAACATCAGTTTGAATGTATTCCAATTTTATTGCAGTATCTTCAATTAAATCTTTCACAAAATGAAAACGTAAATTCATATGCCTTGATTTATTTGAAGAACGGGTACCCTTAATCCACTGAATTGCTGCTTGACTATCTGAATTTAAAGTTACAGCATTATTTATAAATTGTTTACATTTTAATTCAGTTAACAAATTTACAGTCCAAATTATATCCTTACAAATTTCAGAAATAGAAAATAACTCTGCTTCACATGTTGATAGACTAACACTTCTCTGTTTACGACATTTCCATAAAATTAATGAATTACCAAGTAAGATTACACCACCAGAAAATGATTTTCCATTTTCTGCATTTCCCCAACTTGCATCTGAACTAGCATTTAAAATACCAAATTCTTTTTCATAAAACAATTTTTTCTCTTTTGTACCCATCAAATATCTTAATACTCTTTTAGCCAAATTATAATGTCTTTTCTCTGGTTTATGATTAAATTGTGATAAATAAGATGTTACAAATGAAATATCAGGGCGAGTTCTATTAGCTAAATACAAAAGTTCACCAATTAATTCCTGATACATAGTAATGTCAATAAATTCATTTGTAGAAGGAAAACTTTTATCTTCCCCTTTCACAATTGGAGTCTTAACACTTTTACAATTTTCTAAATTATATTTAATCAATAATGAATTAATATATTCACACTGAGATAAATAAATACCATTTTCATGTTTTTCAATTTCCATACCTAAAAACTTATCAGTTTTGTTTTCAACCACTTCAAATACATTTTTAATCTTATTAACAATATCTTCATACATTTTATCATTGTTACAAAAAATAGCTAAATCATCTACATACATACATAATATAAGAACACTTTGATTATCAGTTTTAATAAATACACAATTATCAGAAGCTAATTGTTTTAAACCAAATTTTTCTAATTCACACCTTAATTTCATATACCAGTTTCTACCTGACTGTGGCAAACCATAAATACTCTTTTTCAATTTACAAACTTTGTCATCTCCAATTAATTTCTCATAACCAGGTGGAGGTAACACATACACAGTCTCTTCTAAATCACTATATAAGTAAGCAGTTTTTACATCAAAGAAATTAACATTTAATTTTAATTTAGCTGCAAGTGCAATTAACAATCGAAAAGATTCAATATTTACAACTGGTGAATACGACTCTGAATAATCTATATTTTTAATTTGATTAAAACCAGCTGCTACAAGCCTTGCTTTGTATTTAAAAATTTTCCCAGCATCATTTTGTTTTAAACTATACACCCACTTAGTTTTTATCAATTTTGATTTTGCAGGTTTTTGTACTACTTCCCATACTTTATGTTTATCTAACGAATCTAATTCATTCTCCATTGCTAATTTCCAATTTTCCCAATTAGCACTATTTTTCGCCTCAAAATAAGAGTTCGGTACATTATCCGTTAAATGAACTGACATCTGCTTAGATTTTAGTCTTTCCGATCTTCTAACAGGGATTTGATTTTGTACATCATTCAACTCAAGTACTGGAGTTGGATTCTGCCTGTCTGATGCGATGATGTAGTCTGAAGGGGAATTGAGTTATCATTCTCAATTGCCACAGGCTCATAATTTATTTCAAAATTAGACAATACTCTATTTTCTGAATTTTGATTAATTTCGTTTATTTCGGGAGAGATTTCAAAAAACGAGTCAATATGCCATGTTTCATTTTCAATATCACCTAAATAACTACTACCCTTTAAAGATTCATTGAATTTAACTGATCTCTCTTCAATTACTTTTTGATTTTTAATATCATAAATTCGATATCCCCTCCTTTCTCTAGCATATCCTAGCATAATTCCACGTCTTCCTGGAACTTCAAATTTATTTCTCAATACTTTCGGAACGTGAAAATAGGCCACGCAGCCAAATTTTTTCAGATAATTTAATTTCGGTTTATTACCTGTCCAAATTTCTAATGGGATTTTTCTTTCCCTTTTCGTGGTGTTACATTAGATACCTGAGTACTACAATTAATAGCTTCGGCCCAAAATTTTAAAGGAAGCTTACTTTCATATAGTAAAGATCTAGCTCTTTCTAAAAGAACACGGTTCGCTCTTTCTGCTTTACCATTACTTTCACTGTTGTATGGAATAGTTTTTTCATGAAATATTCCTGAATTAGCAAGGAAAGTATCTAGTTGCTCATTTACAAATTCTAACCCATTATCAGTTCTTATCTTTTTAATCCTTTTATCAGTTAAATTTTCATATTTAGCTTTAAATTGAGAAAATATATCAAACACTTCATTTTTATTTTTTAAGAAATAAGTAAAGTACATGCCAGAAAAATCATCTACAATTACCATAAAATATTTTGCACCACCATATGATTCGATATTAATTGGACCACACAGGTCGGCATGGAGCAACTCAAGAATTTGTGAACTCTGATTTATTTCAATACTACGATGAGTTTTTCTGGTTACCTTACTTATATCACAAGTTTCACATCTGAAATTCTTTACATTATCAATATCAATATAATCTTTCATTTTAAGCATATATTTACAATTTAAATGACATAACCTGTTATGCCAAATTTCATAATTATTAGTAGATTGGTCAGAAAAATAACACTCAGAATTATACACAGGTTCTAATTTTATTTCTAATCTACCATTATTTTTAAATGCTTTTGTTATTAACTTATTATTTTTATCATATATCAATACACAATTATTATCTGATTTAATCTTACAACCTTTATCCATTAAACATGTTACAGACAGTAAATTACATCTTAATTGAGGAACATAACTGACATTAGTAATTGTCAAATTAATAGAATTACAACTGCTTTGTACTCACAGTTTTAGCCGAAACGTTACCTGTTCCTTGACTTACAATTTTGGAATCTTTATCTGCCAAATAAATATCCATATTTTCTGGACTTATTGCTGAAACCATGCAGGGTCTTTGGCCATATGACAGGATGCTCCACTGTCCAGGATCCAAGTGTTATCACAGACGTTTTCTTCGCGGTTTGAAGCTGTGTAAACTGAATTTGAAGAAGTACCTGGATTTCTTGATGGATTATTTCTTTGGGTCGTTCTGTTTGGCATGTTTTTATTTTTGTAAAAACAATCCTTTGCAATGTGATTTTGCCTTCGGCATATATAGCAAAGCCTCGTTTGTCTTTCATTTTTCTTTCTAGAATAAAATGCTCCAGCATTTATTCCTTCCATGCGATTTTTAGATGGTAAGTTGACGGATGCTTCTTCTTCTCTTAGAATTTGGAGGATTTCATCTAAAGATTTCTCTCGCTGGGTCTTCAAAATTTCCCTCAGGCGTGTGAATTTTTCTGTCAGTCCTCGAACTGTATAATACACCAATTCCCTCTGTGAGACTTCTAAGCCGAGGGAGTGACACTTAGTCGAGATCCCCCTCGCTCTTGCAATGTAATCCACCGCGTTTTCTCCTTTGTTCATGATCAGGTTTTTGAGTTCATTGCCCGCGTCGATTTTGCGGTCCTCCGTAACTCCGATGAAAGTCCCTCTAATTTTTTCCCACAGCACTTGGCGTTGTCCTCTTCCGCAAACTGTAGCGCCTGTTCGTCGGCAAGGGATAGCTTTATATACGAGACGGCGTCAGCATTTCTTTGTTCCCAATCGGAATCCTCCTTACGGCTAAGGTCTTCGGGTTTTTCGTTGATAACCATAGTATCCAATCTTTTCAGGCTCAAAGCAGCCTTCATTTTAAGAGCCCATATAAAATAGTTCGTCCCATTTAAATTGGGGACAGTTATCTTATCCATTTTTGGCAAAAAGTTCACACAGTTCACTAAGACTATTCACAGTTCACCAACCACGCTCTGCTACCAATTTGTTGTTCTTTTTGTAAAAAATAATTCTTCAGGCCTCTTCTGGACAGCACACTTTATTATGGACAATTAAATAAAACGATTAAGAATTCTGCACACAGCATAAATAATGTTCATAGCACACAGCGTGTAGATCGTGTGGTCCCCGTAGAAGAAGTGCGTTGGATTAAGCGGGAAAAAAAACGCGTGGGCGCATCACACAGATATCCTTACGCCAGAAAAAATAGTTCGC
>BMAO01009897.1:52500-61789 GCA_019973975.1 Trichonephila clavata | reverse complement strand
AAAAAAAACTTTTTAAAATCCATTCGATATTTATTTCAAATCCAAAAAAAAATTATTTACAATTAATTAGGTATCTTAGAAAATAATAGATGTGTTCTATGAGAGAAAGAGAGAGAGATCAGAGACACCAATGTGTGTGTGTCATAAGTTTTTGATATGTAGAAGTAATCTTGTAAATCCCCACTTGTCAGAAGAGTCAGCAACAATTTTACCAATAACTTATTTAAAATTCCTTATTCTAGCCTCATTAAACAAAATTCACAAATCAGCAGACGATTTGAGTTGAGCGTGGCATTCAAATTTATATTTATTAGTTTATATTAGTCAGCTCAAGTTCATAGTGGTTGAGTGAGATTTTACAAAGACTGCCAAGAAAAAAATTTATAAAAAATATTTTTTTAAAAAATGATGAGATGAACTGTGTTTATAAATTTTTTGATGTACGTTGCTTTCCGTAGAACTGGTTCTGGGTTTGAATTTAAATTATACTTTAAGATATAAATATGGAAAAAATTTTTAATATATTCACCATCGTATTTCTTGAAACCTATCCATATTTATATACTTTCTTTTCAAAAAACTCGAAATTTTTCTAAGAAATAAACTGATTATTTTAAAGCTTTGTAATTAATTTCTCTTAAACTAGTAAGCAAATAACTAATTTTAAAGACCAATAAATATTTAATTAGGATAGCGAAAGCATTGTATTAAATTCGTAAAAACCACTGGTGTTTGAAATTTGATCTTTTTCGGCACTGTAGTTTCCTAGAGACAGAACCAATAATGCCTTTACGAAATTGTTGTCGATCTTATAGTCAATCGAGTTCGTATAGTTGGGAAGTGAAAAACTAGCTGGCAATACCGAATTAAAGTCCAGTTCTTGTAACGAAAAACATGGCTATGCAAAAGTGGTGACAGTAATGACTGCTGAAAGAAAATCATAGAAGGAATAAAAAGTGTAAGTCATGGTTCAAGAATGTGATAAAAGCTTAAATTGTTAGACAAACCTGAAATGTCCCAACAGTATCAATGTCCACTATACAATCTATTTCATCTTCATCCAACAGGCCATTGTTCATAACACCTTCTAACAGAATATGTGTTTGTAGCGATGTTGAACTCTCACAGTGACCTTTATTACATCTGCTTTTAAGCCAAAAAATTTGCAGGGTAATGCAGAGTGCTGCCATGGCTCATCTTCTACTCCACCGGTATCCTAGGATCACATAATATTCGGTGAAGAATCCCACTTCAGCCTATGGGTGGATAATCTTTGAATCCATTAGCGTGGAGCCTGGTTGGAAGGTCAGCTAACTTTGTTTTAATAAGGTTTATGGCTATTACTTCTTATATGAAAAAGGGAAAGCTAGCACGTTCACGGAATGCTATCTCATCTCTTCCACAAACGTTTCCTGTCTTTTTTTTTTCTTCTTTTCTCACCCTCTTTTTTTTCTCTTTTTATTCTAAACCCTATTTATATTTCACAATTTTTTGCAGTTTCCTGGTTTAACTCTTAGTTTACAATATTAGTATACTTCAGGTTAATTTCCTGTTTTTTATTTTTATTTTTATTTTATTTTATTAATTTTTGTAGCAAAAAATGATATCTCCAATAAAATCCAATAATCTATCTCCCCCCCCTTTTCTCTCTTTATTTATTTATTTTTAACTGCTGCTATCTTCTTTTATGTTTCTTTAAAAAAAAAAAAATGGGGGAGGAGATCTGGAAGGAAAAAAAAGTAATCCTCCTTTTGATGAATCATTTCCCTTTTCTGAAAACTGAAGAACAAATGGCGGGAAAATATCAACAGGAAGTGGTGTGTCATCAACTGGAAATTTGATTCCAAAGAAACTATTTTTTTTAATGTAATTATTTATGCTTCCTGTTTTCTGTCTTTTTTTTTTTGTCTTTATGGTGCATTTGTTTTGTATATTTTTACTATTTCTTTTGTATTTGTAAAAAAGTTGGAATTGTTTAAAATGTAAACTTTGATTATTTTTTTGCAATAAATCTGGATGTGAGGGTGGTTGTTCCCGAGGGATCGGTTGTAGCTCTAACCTCTTCGGTGAGCTCGGTTCCTCTGGCATTCATCATCATCTCTAGTTTGCAGTTTGTCCCTAGTTATCTTACGTACAGTTTGCACAGCTCAAAATAACCTGCAGACAGAACTATTATCTCCTGGGCCAGTTCCAATAAACACCGCAAAACTCTGTACAGGGGGTCCCACAATGATTTACTGTAAAGGAATGTATGGGTGCAAGTGAAAGACAAAACAGAAAAGACAAAGACAAAGTGTAAATTGAGAACGTAGTTGGCAAGTTAATGTTACAGAAATTGCTCAAATTGTTTTCATTAGTCGCGATACATGCTTGAGAGCGTTGGTGGATCGATTAGAGTACACATTCAAAGATGCTAGGTATTTCACGCACACGTGCACTAATTTGAATATTCGAGCAACGAGATCATTTTCTGAGCCAAGTGAAGCACAAAAAAAAGATTATTCAGATGTACCCATAAAAAGTAATCAAGCATCGATAAATCAGGAGATCGGGGTATAGATAAGGGACTAGTCCATCACTCCCAATCCATTGCGACCAAACATAGCATTCAGGTAAATGCGCACATCTGGCGGAAGTTGGCTGGTGCCCCATTATGAGGAAACACATGCGGTTTCGAATGGCCATCAGAACATCTTACAGCAGATCCTACAGAAGTTCTGGTAACATCTTTACAAGTAAAAGAAGATAACATTTGCCATTAAGTCACTTCGGAAGTAAGTATGGGTCAATCAAAAAAGTCTTTCATTATACTAACCCTTCCAGAATCGTTGTTGATACGCATGTGTCGAGTTTAATATGGATTTTTGGTTGCCACATGTTAGAATTGAGCGCATTAAAGACAACCTCATGTGTAAACGTCACCTCATGTGTAAGTAACACATGGGCTCTGAAGTTAGGCTGCAACACACACTGCTGTACCACCCACAATCAGAAGTTCAGGTGGAGAGAATAGTCTGCCGATTCAAAGCCTGTACTCGCTGAAAATGGAAGGGAAGTAAGTGATTTTCATTTAACACTCTACAAACGTCTAATAACTCACAATTATATGATGAGTAACAGCTATTTTACTTGACTTGGATCTATCAGTCAAAACGTTCAAGATATTTCTTCCATGCTTGGACTGTGTGCAGGTCTTCGTCGACCAGCATCTGTCTGGTGATGTAGACAAACCTGTTTCAAATTTACGATGTAAACGCTGAAAAAGTCTGTGATCCGACATTCGCAGATCATGAAACTGAGCATGATACATTTGTAGCGCAGCTCTGCCGTTACTATTTGCACAGCCGTACATGCAATACATGTCTGCTTTTTCAGCATACGTAGTACGTGTAGCTGAAGGATGTCATTGTAACATAGATCAATATTAGGGTGACCCTGTAACGTAAGCAATAGCATCCCATATAACATCAGCTATGGGACCGGTGTGCCGCTGCAAAGCGAAAGCAGGATTGAGGTGTTCCCCACGGGGCCTTCATACATGAACACGATTGTCATCAGTGCTCAAATTGAATCTAGATTCATCGCTAAAGACGACCTGGTTCCATTCCGTTGCAGTCCAATTCCGTCCATCGTGTGTGACACCACTCCAAACGGAGGCTTAAATGAGTGGGTGTTATTGGCAGCAGACTTAATGGGAGTCTCGATATCAGATGGCCTTCTCCCAGGCGCCTTGCGATGGTTCGAGAAGACACAGAACCCGTACCCCCCTGTGTCAGGGCAGTGACCAATGAGGCTCTACGCGTGCGTGTTTATGATGGAACGGTCTTCTCGACGACTGATCTGTTGAGGGCATCCTGAGCCTAGTCACCGTGTAAATGACATCTCTTCAGTCCACTGGTCCATACACCTTCTCACAGTCAAATCAGAACGGCCTACTTGACGAGCTACTCGCTGAGCTGAACACCCAGCCCCATCATTTCGATGATTCTTCCCCTCTCGAACTCTGACAGTTGCTCAGATTGTCTTCAATGGCGACGTAGCGGCATGTCTACACCTCAGCGTTTCCTAGCAAAAGATTAAGTACACTCAAGACAAGCTCTGCTTACCTGTTTTATATTCCAAGGAGAACGAAGTTCAATGCCCTATAGTGGCATTACGCAATGCGCAATCACACTGCATTTCTAATTATTTGCATACCTACCTGACATGCACCTTCATGTCAAGTTTAGTTACGATCTCACAATTATTTCCTGGTGCGCAAGTTTTTTATGGCAAATGAGTTGTATGTGTGAAGGGATTCAGTTTTCCAACAAATCGGGAAAACATTTTTTTTTTAAAATTGATACCAATTTCGATAGGAATTTGAAATTTCAAAAATAAATTTTATCATGCATATCTAGCTATTGGGACGTTTACTAAGAACTGACCGACCTACCGTCGTCACAAAAGCTTCTCACTTACTTTATTGTGCCAAAAAATAAATCATAATTGAAATTGAATCTTCGAGTGACGAAAGCGATTTTGAACTAAATCATCGCAAGAAGATGCGCTCTTGGGATTAAGATGAGTGGCAGTGAATTATGTGTGTGCATTTTGAAAACTTTTCCATGTCTACAATGAGAAATTAAATACTTTTAAAATGTTCCAATGGTGTAATTTAGTTATTTATTTTGTTTGGAAGTACATTCTTGTAAATTTCGTAAATAATTAACGTATTTTTCAAAGTTTAATTTTTTATATGGTCCTTCCCCACCACATAAAACATATTCTCTGTCGTATGTCGACTAATTTCTTTGTTATATGTAATTATTTATGAAATGTTCGAATATTTTTAGTGCGCTTTTTATGCAGTCCCTATCTACCGCGCACAAAAACAGGTTATACTGTAATATACACAAAAAGATTTAAGCTGCGTAATGAGTCATTCAAGTAAATAGGAAAATATTAACTTAACATAAATATTTATAATAAGAACTACTTTAGGTCTTGAAATTGAGTCTTTTTAACTTTCAGTATCAGTTTTGAGAATTATTTTTATCAGTGGGTAACATCTTGAAAATATTGAGAAGATGAGCCCAAATGACAGCTCCTCGCAGACAGGACGTTAAAATGATTAATGAAACGTCTGCGTTTGGTAGCAGGAACTTTGAAGTTTGTGTTAATTTATCGAAAATAAACGGTGTTTGAGCTTTTGGGGAAAAGGTAGGTGCTAATGAACCTCGGATAATCTAAGTTTTAAGTGACAGATTAAGTGGATAGTCTCTAAGAAAATTAAGTGAAAATGAATTTTGTTCTCTGCTACTTTAAAATGAAGTTTCTTGTCTTGAAATTTATTATATATATATATATATACAAAAACAATTTTTATTTCTCATAAAATCAAATATACAGTGCAAATAATTTTTTATTGTTATGAATATAATTTCTTATTATTCTTACGTCTTTATGTAGTCAATGATTATAATATTTTATCATCCATTTTCATCAATTTTTTATATGGATATCGATAGTGTAATGTGGTCTAGTAAAATTGTTATTTATAAAGGAGTTTTATAAAGGCTTTTAAGTAAGCGGGGTCCACAACTCCAAAAATATTTTTAAAAATGATTGGGAAATAAATTTATGAAATCTTAGCAGTATTTTAGCAATAATTGAGATATTGGGATAAAATCATTTCTTACCTTAGCCATTAGACAATTGAAAATATTATCATTGAAAAATTCGGGGGAAACAATTACGGTGTCCCAAGTTTACATATTATTTCAATTTTTTCTTCGATAAAGCCATTTTTCGGGATCCATCGTATAATATTTTCAAGTCTTCTATTTGCTTAAATAACTTTTGCTTTACAATGCATTCAATTAAATACCATCAAAATCAAGATTTATGTCATTTTCTTAAATATTTTCACTGTTCTTTGACTTATATCTTTAGATTTTGTTTAGTTTATCTTCAGTCAGATATAATATATATGCTAAAAATAATGGCTTAACAGATATTTCAAACGATAATCAAAATTTTAAAAAATTTTAAAATATGCACGTTATTTTTAAATCAACATTTTATTTACAAATAATTAGTTTTAGTAATTTGGTGTATAATTGCAGCTAAGAGTTTTTCATATTGCCTCTAGATGAATGTGTGTGTGTGTAAGTATAAAAAGAATTAAGATTTCAAAGGAGCAATAGAATAAACCATTTGCAAGCAAAAAGCGTGTAGAAGGAAATGAATATTAAAATGTGTTTCTAGAGTGTTCAAATAACTAGACATTAATTAAAGTTATTCGTGTATAAAAAGTTTATTCATTCGACAGTTTTTGGAATTTAAAATATTAACAACAGGTATTTTAAAAGGAATTGTATATAAATTATTTCCTCCTAACTGCATTGGTTCTCTCTATATATTTAAATTTCTACTTTTAAATAGTATTCTAAGCAATTAAAATCTCTTATTTTAATTTTTACTCACGGTATTTTTTTTGAATCTAGACCATTTACATTATATTTTATTAAAATCTGTAATAAATATATGTAGCATCAAAATTCTATCTAAACTTAGATTTGTTCTCTACGAATAACTTTAATCTGAATTCATTAATAGTTTTAATTTGACATATTTTAATCTTCCTTCGAAGATAGCCATCTAGAATTTAATTCAAAAAACTTTAAAAATTATTTCATTTTGAATGCACTTTAATTCTTCATGAGATTTATTATAACTGTAATAATTAAGCAATATCTATTTTTCTCGTATGAAACTTAACAACAAAAGCAACAATCCCGAAGGAACACGATAATAATTGGCTTCTTCATTAAAACTCAAAAATCAGTCGTTTCTGTTTCGCTTTTTTCACAAATCATCTGAAAACAGAACAATGAAAAGATCATTCTGCCTGAAGTTCCGAAAACTGTACGTAATTAGGAAGTATACCACAGAATGTTATAATTAAAACTTATATGTATTTTGAGAGAAATTCCGGCTAACATATATTTAATTAGTAATTTTGGATGAAAATGATTTTTGAAGCTTAATTAACAGACATAAGGAATTTCTTAATGATTGCGTATGTATATATACAAAATATTCTTGTTCATTAAGAATATTATTTAAATTTTATCAGCTGCGAAAAAATCCAAAAGAAATAAGACTCATTAACAATCAATGCATAAAATGTAAGAAGAGATAATTTTATTTTATATCGGGAAACAGAAAATAGGTATTATACTAATTATTCGTAAGTCAGCAAAACGACAGTAGAAGTTATTTTGTAACAAATATTTATAATCGCTTTCATACACATATTTTATCATGCAATCTTTAGCGAACAGATTGTTATTCCGTTAGAACGAAATGTCATTACATTTTAATTAATATATAATTTAACATATTAAACTTCAATATTCTACAAATTCTTTGGCACAAATTGTTTACATATTTTTTTTAAAAAAATTGTACAAGCTGTTGTTGTTTTTGTTGGCGTGTCCATAATGTGCAAATTAATAAAAAAAATTTTAATAAAAGAAGTTTTAGATTACTCCGAAGCTGTAGAAGCAGCTTAGGCAACATCAACAGCTTTATCAGAGAAGATCAAATCTTCTGGGTCTTCTGGGCTGATCTTGAAAAGCCTGGCTTTAATTGCTGGGCAGCTGAGAATATGTTGTTGAGACAGTTGAGCATTAGGGCAGTCTGAATTGTATACGCTGAAACCGATAAAAAAAATTATACAATGACATTGATTTGAAAATAAATATCAATTCAATGGAGAACCTGCTATTTTTCTTAGTTAGCAATGGGAAAAAATGCTGCTTATCTACAAGTTCCGTAATTTTCATGAGATGAATATTTTTAACAAAATGGATTGTTATACATTCATATATGGGAAAAAAAGAGATAAACAAAATACTTGATCCATTGCTCTTGACTATACTGTGTGTTGTAGATGGTACTGAACTCTGAACTCGGTGATGACTACTCGATATAAGCTTTAAATGCTATGAATTTATTATAATAATAAAATTTAAAACAATAAAATTATATCATACAAGATACAAAAGAATAGCACACAGTATCAGACAATTGAGCACATAGTTCACAGCTGTTTTGTTTGGGCCTATAATGGTTTTTTTCATTCATATATATATACTAGCTGTTACCCGCCCGCTTCACTGGGTATTTCATGATGTTTTATAAATTTTTACTGCACTATATATGTATAAATTATTGATATCTAAGTCCTAGCATTAAGAATTCGATTGTATTGAAAAATATACTTAGACCTGTAACTGTCACCTGTTGATAAATAAAAAGGGCAGAACTCATCTAATTTGTATTTTCTAAAAATCTCTAAAATTGAAGTATAGAATGATGTTTGCTCTTTCGTAACCCAAAAACCAAGTGGATTCCCGCAAAACCAATTTTCGCGAGTATCTCTACTCCGTAAATTGAACATGCAAGCCAAATTTCAAGTCTAAATCAAACAGAAAAAAACAAAAGTTTTACTATCAATATCCCCGTAATCCCGTGTGTTGAGAGCCTTTTCCAAAATAACCTCTCTTAGCGGATTTCAATTCAACAAAAGAAAAATGCAAACCAAATTTCATTATTATAGTCCTTGTAGCTCGAAAAAAAGGATTTTTTTTGTGTCAATACGTCCCAGTAACACCTGCACCCTACGCAGAACTTGATTTACTTAAAATACATTCTTAGTGCATCCCTATGCAACAAAATAAACATGCTTAAAAATTTTCAAGTCTATGGGTCTAACAATTAAAAACAGGAATTTTTTTTCTGTAACTCCTCTTGACACCTCGCAACCCTCCTTGGGGGTCAATTTTCGTTTTACTCTTTGTTAGAGGAATTATATTCCATGAAAGGAACATGCCTACCAATTTTCAAGCAGGATGATCAAATAGTTTAAAAATGGAAATATTTATCGATTACGCCTCTTAATCTCCCGAAATTAAACTTGGTAGTTGATATTCGCAAAATCCATTTTGTAGCGGTTCTCTACGAAAGGAATCTGCTTATCAAATTTCAAGACAGTGCGTCAAATAGTTTTAAAAATGAAAATAATTATCTATAACGCCCCCTAAGCCCCTGCAACGCCACTTGGGGGACGATTTTTACCAAACTCATTTTGTAGCGGATCTCTACTGTATGAAAGGAATCTGCTAACCCAATTTCAAAATTGTACATTGAGTAGTTTAAACATGGAAACAATTATTTATAACGCCCTTGCGTTTTGTATTTCGGAAATCCGTTCTTAGCTGATGTCTACTCTATTAAAGGA
>BMAO01009897.1:0-50000 GCA_019973975.1 Trichonephila clavata | reverse complement strand
GGATAATAAAATTAATTATTATCATTCTTTTGATTTGCTTCCTTATTTTATAACCATTTTACACTCGCATATCACGTTTCCCACCATTTTGATTTACAGTTCCTTCTTTATTCATATAATTATCAATTATGCTTAGCTTTTGGACACCAGTATATATATATATATATTTATTAAAAATATTTACAAATACCCCCGTGGCTTACAGAAGTAAGTACAGGGGTGAGGCATGGAAACTTCCTGTTTTGAAAATGCAATTAAATACACTACATGTTTCATCCAACTTTATTTTTATTTTCCGCCTACCACATAATATTGGAACTTTGAATCTACACAGTTTTAAGCACAATGTCTGTTAAATGTTACCCTCCATTATCAATACACTGTTGCAGTCGATTTAGAAAACTTTGAGTCGCCTTTCCAAGTATATCGACCGGGATATTGTCAATTTTGGTTTGAATGATGTTCTGTAGGTTATCCACGGTCTTGGAAGAGCAATCTTTGTAACCCAGGGACTTGAGATAAGCCCACAGGAAGTAATCATAAGGAGATAAATCACGTGATCACGCAGGGCAGTTTACGTCCATTTGCAGGGAGATTAGTCATTCAGGGCAGGCTGCTCTTAAAATACCCATGGAAATCCTGAATGTGTTGGCTGTGGCCTCATCTTACTGTTATCATATGTTGTCAAGATTCCTTTCTTGGAGAACCATTCTTGGTAAGAAGAATTGTTAGATCAGTGTCACACAGTGGTCTGAATTATCACACGAATTCGTTCCACATTTTCAGGTGTGTTCTAACGGTTTTCAGAGGTCCTTTCCTTTCTTTGGAAACATTCCTTGTTGCTCGGAAGGCATCCATCCACATTAAAACACATTTCCAATCAGGAACACAGCATTTAGAGGAATATCGAAGTGAAAACGAAAAGCACGTTGCACTTCAATCACCGACCGACCGTTAGAGAAATACTCACCACAGCAAAAGCGCGCTGTTACCTCGATCACAACATTTTTAAGACTGAGAAGGGTGCGAACACAAATATCCCACTCCATCACTTCCACCGAAGCTCTCTCCACCCTACGAAAATCACTGCAACATGTACAAAACAGGAAATTCTCACGATCTACTCTTTATGAGACACACATTACAAAGGAAAGCAAAAAGGCCCATTTCTGATGGAAATGAGTTGATGAAAATCTAGAGGCCCATTTATATTAATGCCCTTGAGTGCCAGTCTTAGAATTCTTCTTTATCTGACAAACTTGGAACCCAGAAAGAGCATATATTCTACATTTTCCTCACCACCATTGTTACAATCACAGGAAGATTATAGAACCAAATTAAATTTGATCAAGTAACTTTTAAGACTACCATAACCATTCAGAAATTTAGTTGTTTTGTGATTAGTATACAAAAACGAAAAATTACTTTTAAGAGCTATAAATATTTACTCCCGTAAGCATCATATATTTGACAATAAAATAATTCTCATTTTTACTGCCCCATTCTAAGCAAATCCCTTCTCCAAAACTACTTATCAATTTGTTTCGGTTAATCCTATAATAGTAAATTTTTATACATTAATTTAATTTCTTCCAAAAAATTTATTAATTATACTGTTATTACAATTTTTTTCCTAATAATATATACATTTTTGACAATAATATATTCTTTTTACGAAAACTAATTATATTAATTTAATTTCCAACATGTTTCGAAATATTTTATTTTTTACATTTATTTCAAATTCAGTTTTATCTCATTAGCCGCCAAATTGGATTTAATGAATAATCAAACAGGGATTTTAAAAGTACAATTTATAATCAAAATTAGTTATTGAAAGAAAGATTATTTAAAATATTTCTGCAAAAATATGTAAAAATTACCTTTCTCTATTTCTCTGATTGAAGGGAATAATACGAAAGAAAATCTAAAAATAAACGATAAAGTAATTTTTAAAACCTCATAATTACATCAGATAAATTTTTTTAATTTTTAAAACTGATGTAAAACTAACCAATGTAACGAACCAAAATAAAAATACAGTAGTTAATCCTAAATGCGGCTAATGTAAAACTCATATTTTTAAAGACTTTCCCAATGCAGATTAATTAGTGGTGCATGTTAATTAACAGCCTTTCATTAATTTCTAATTTAAATTAATTTCATAAAAATAAGAAACATGATTAAGAAAAGCATGCGAGGGAATAAACCTTAAAAACACAATTAGAAAAATTAGAACGAAGCAAATTGTGTATTTTAATTATTCCATTGCTATCAAAAGAAATATGTGTGCAAAATTATTATGTAGAATTAACAAAGGCCGAGAGACTGTAGTTAATATTCTATCACTTCCACAGAGCTTTAATGTATTACAACTTTTGTTAAAAAATAAAATTTGATTAAATTAGAGAAGGAAAAATTTAATGGCTTATGTGTATTATAATTTCATCAAAGATTGAATATTGAGTCACCTTAAGAAATCATGTGTTTTTAACACATGACCAGTGGCTATAAATTGTCCAAAATTGTGAAAAGTAGCACAGAAATTAACATTTTCTTTTTGTCAAATGCTTTACAATACGTATTAAACAAATTAATTACTAAAGGGAGATTTATAGAGAGAAGTTTGTGAACATTTCAAGATTTGTTTCTCTTTTTAATTTTTACATGAAAATATAAATAATATAAAACGAAAGGAAAATTAGAGAGAGAGAGAGTAAAAGCATAAACATAATATAAACAAATGCACTTTCAAGATAATTACTCAATTCTTTTATTATATAGATATACGTTATAAATTAAACATTTCCAAAATTTCTTTTTTATTCTTTTTGTCCTTTAAGAGTCTAAATATTTCTAATGTGTAAATATACAGAACTTACGGTGAGTGAGAGTAAGTGAATATTAACGTCGCACTGTTCAGCTACACGATGGCTGTTTGGCGACGGACTGCTTAATTTTGAACAATGGGCAAGTGACGCGGACGACACCTGAGCTGGCACCTCCCTCTCCTCACTACCACACCAACGGAAGGACGTTTGAGGACAGATTTAACGTGCATCACTCCCCTACTCGGCTGGTCTTCAGTGTACTGGGCTCGAACTCGTGACACGCTAGCCGTGATCCGATACCTTGACCACTTGTCTACCGGGGCCACACAGAACTTACAGAGAAATATAATAAGCTTTCAATTTTCTTAAATTTAAAAAGTAAATATCTTTCTACTGTATATTAAATAGTCCTTCTGTATCAATTAGTATATTTTACAGTATATTCCAAATACCTACAGTTGTATACCTCTTAATTTAGAGGACCGACAATTGACCTATTTGACCTTGTAGCACAGTTGCTTAACATCCACTCTAAGGTAGGCGAGCACTTTAATATCTAGTTTGATTAATATTGCACAACATCTCTCACAATGTTCTTGAGAGTCTTTGATAAAATGAGGATTTAAATCCGTGTCTCGAATCAAGTATCTTCAAAGTCAGGTTTGTGATCAGGTTTACTCACTGACTTACTGTGGTTCTCGCTTTTGAAAGACGAGAATCTTAATATCTATATAACTCACTCATTAAATAACATTAATTAATTTAAAATTCCGGATAATTTTCCTGATTGAAAAATTTTGAGGTGTCGAAAAACTATATTTATTGATGTTCTGAAAGAAAGAAATTATAATGAAATAAAAAATTTAAAAAATTCTGTGTTACTGAGTATTTACGTAAATAATCGTTTGCTGTTACAGTAGTCATTCTAAAAATTACAAGCTACTAATGCTTATGAGATTTTTAGAAAGTAAAAATGATTAATAAGAAAAAAACAATAAGACGTACGTGTTTTATTATTATAATTTTAAAGCTTTTCAGTTCGAATACTATAAAAGAGTATTTCACATATAATTTGTAGCACTTTATAAGAGTGCAACAGAACCCCATGAAGGGGAGCCGAATTTCAACTTGGACAAGGGCGCCTAATACCCACGCAGCGGCCCTGCTCAGACAGCTGCGGATAATGTCGGTATCATGTTGCTCATGTTGGCGTAACGGTATGTCTACCACAGCGTGTCCTTTGCGAAAAATTTAGCGCACTGAAACAAACTTTGCTTACCAGTTTTATACTTCAAGAAGAACGAAGTTCAACGCTTTCTAGTGGCATCACGCAATGCGCAATCACGCTGCATTTCTACTCATTTGTATATCTGTCTGACATGTACCATCATGCCAAGCACCTCCGCATGATAGTGAATGTAGTACATTACACCGATCACATAATTATTTTTTGGTGGCAAAATTTATGGCAGTAAGTGTGTATAGTGTTATATATTTTTCCATTCTGATTAAAAATACTTAAAATGTGTTTTAGATTTCTAAGAAAATGCTATATATAAGTGTACTTTCCTCTGAAAAAATTATATAGTTTGTCTAGTTATTTTCTATAAAATTGTGGATTCATTCCTTTTTTCTCTCATTATAAGCAACACTGGATATATTTTAGTTATTAGATAGATTATATTTCCTTTTTACTTCATGATAAAAAATTAAATGAAGGATTAAAAACACGAGAAAGACAATTCATTTTTAAAATGTAACTTCTCATGACCGTCAAAGAGAAAGCTATAGCAAAATTTGAGTTCATAAAATGTCTAGTATATTTAAGTGATAAGAGCAGAAATTTTATTTTAATGAAATAATATTTACAATTTAAATATAATTTTAAATTTAAAAAAAAGAAATATATTGAATATCTAACAGCAAGAAATCCTATTTCCCTTCTAAAACGGTTATTGCAAATTTTCTCAATTTAATTATGTTTCAAATGAAATTCTTTAAAATTAAGTTAAGTATTACGAATGTAGCTCCATTAAATAATCCTTTAATGGCTATTAGAAGACATATAATGAAATTTGGCTTCTTAAACCAATTAGTTATTCAAGGGAAGCTTAAGTAAGAATAAAACAGATAAAATGAATTGATTAATTTTATTTTAATGTTACCACCATTCGCATATGATTAAAAACAGAACTATTCTGTGTGATGCTGGTCTTACATTGACCTATATAATAATCTTCAAGACTTGCAAGTATTTTACAATCTTTCTGTGTGTAAATAAAGCTTTAAGCCTATTTATTTACTTTTGTTTCTAATTTTACCATTAGATGTTTATTTTTAAAAGGAATTTAATTAAATTCTGTGTTGTAGGACATTCACTGAAAAATTATTAGAATAAATGGAAAAATACTTTTTGTGTTTGTCTCAATTATGTTCAATTACATTTTGAGCAATTTAGAGATAAGTAAATCGTTTTGAATAGACGTAGCTAACAAAAAGAAAGTAATCGATTCTTTTTTGGATTTCTATTTTTTTTCCCAAAAGAGTGGCATTTTAACTGTGTAAGTAATTTTATATGAATTCCTTTTTTAAAGACAAAATTTTTACGCATGTTACTAAAAACTCTTCGCTAAAAACCAGCCTTAAAAAATTCTTTTAGAACTGTGAAAACAGTTCTAAAAGAAAGAGAAAAGTATCATTGCATTAAATGAAAATATTTATCCATAATCAAATTTATAGCTTTCAACTGTTACAGTCCAATGTGATTATATATAAAGGTTTGTGAATTTAATAGAAGAAATATTATTTAGAGGATATATTATAGAGGTAAATAAAATTTTTATTTTTCAATATAAAATATTTCAAAATTTTCTTAAAAATTCAGTATCTCTTCTTAAAATTAAAATATTGACAGAAAAAATCGAAAACAAATTTTATTTATAATAAAAAAATGACTAGCTGATGCTTTTTTTCACTCTTATCAGAATTTATGAACATGTAAAGAATATTTACGATGCATCAGGACAATTCCTCTTGTTTTAAATAATGACGTAGGCTATTGGTTATACATTTATTTCCAGTGCACTAACGTTTAAAAATAGAAACAACAGATAAATGATCATATTTGATTCAAAAAATCATTTTTGATGCTTTAGTTACTAAGAAATATAATAGATTCTATTTATATAAATTGCAAGAAATTGTAATGGCATCCTCAAAGGCCCCTATTGCTCTATCTAAATTTATTCAAAACAACTTTTTATCAAATTATCTTTCTATTCATCAAAAACATATTAAATCACAAAACTTTTAGAACACTTTGAAAAAGTACAATTTTGCCAATGTTTGTCACTGAAAAAAAAAACTCTTTCGATTTCGAGAAGCTCACTTCCAAACTTTTGCGGCACGTTCCCCGTCCAAAATAATTTATGTATTCCACACATTTAATTACTTCACGAAACTGTCCCTTCCCAATTCCACTCCGTCCTCTAACTTTCAGTTACACCCCAGTTTGTACCATTAAGCTAATTTTCTGCTGGGAGCTTTCAATGCATCCCTTTCATTAAATTCCAGCCTATCAGAAGCGGCGGGAAAAAAACGTTCTCTCTCCCAACTTTTGATTACAGCGTGTGTGACACAAGCTCAAGCAGTTCAAACACCTCTCCTTTTTGAACCCCAAATGTCCACTGGAAGTTCTGCTTTTGAACCACCTGCTGTAGTTGAGTGTTGAGAGGTAGATTCAACGGTGAATTAAGTCGCGACCTATTGCGTGACTTCATATATGCAATTAGAACCCCTGCTCCAGAAGATCGGTGACTAATGACTTGGCAGAGAGCCATAAGATGTATTTTTGAATGCTGAATAGAAAGCTCCATTATGAGAAAGGGGCCGATGTAATCAATCGTAATTGATTTCGTGTGTTTATTGAACGTTAGGGGTCTCGTGGGAAGTGAGGGTGAGGTTTTAATATAGTGTTAACGGGTACTTTTCAGGTTCTTCTACTTATCCTCTTGGGGAAAATATTCTTTAGCTGTGATTTTAGTTTAAGGTATCCGACTGGTTGCGACAACTTTTTTTTTTAAAAAAGGAGATATGGGGATTTTTTTATTATTTTTAGATTTGTTTAGTGCATTTTAAGAAAAATGTGCTAAAACTGAGAACAGAAAAAGAAATTATTATTACTAAAATGGGAAAAAATAGGCAAAAAATGACAAAAAATATCATAAACGCGGCCCATTCTACACCAAAGGCTTATGAACAATTTTTCAATTTTTTCATTCTGGTGTGTTGCTATGTTATTCAATTTTGAAATGACCTTCAGGATCAGAGACATTTTCTTTTTTACAAAAATTAGAGCACTTTATCTCAGTTATTATATGAAATTACTTAAAAAAACAGTAATTATATTCACATAAGGGACTGTAAATTTTGGTAATAAAACAGTGATTCATATATCTGAAGGTTAAAACAATTCTACTATTATACAGAACTTACAGAAAAAATTTCAGTTAATTATGTTCAAATTATTTTTAGCAATCGCTGACCCCGTTTGATTATTTTCAAAAAATCACATTTAGAGTAAAACGCGTTTTAAAGTATGACATCTTGGTTAAAGTAATGGCATCTGCTCTTACTAAAACACTTGTAGTTTTTGTTCTAGTGAACGGAAAACGATAAGCTTGGTATCTTTATAAAGCTAATAAGATGGCCCATAAAATAAAATCATAAGAAATATTTGTCAATTTTTCTCAAAATTTACAATTTTAGGGTAGTAGAATACCTTAAAAACCGCTTTCTGAAGAGATGGCTTGATTGTATGAAAATGTAACTACTATTTACACCTTTACGTTGGGGATGGGAATTTAATTGATTGTTGATCGCGCGTTAATCGTGAATCCAAAAAAAAGAAAAGATGAATGGCGACTGAGAGGTCACGGTTCCTGAAGTTATTCATTGCAGAATCTACCAGGAGTACGGAAGTATATATCATTGGAGCTGACCGAGCTATCGTCATTCGGGAAGGATCGCACAAGGAGCTCTAACTGAAGCTAAGTGATTTTGAATATAATTTTATACATCCAATTAAGTGTTAGGATTTCAGATTATGTGTTTGTGTGCTCCCAGAGTTAAGTAATTAAGTTATGTATTATTATAAAGTGTAAAAGATAGAATAAAACTAGCTATTTTAAGATCATGTCTGCTTCTTCCTCGAACCGACTTACACTCGCGACCTTCGGGCCGCGACAAGTGTTCTATGAAATCAATTGTTAACAATGACGGCAATGTCAAACATTTAAAAGATTAATATCAGAATTAGAATATTCCAGTTTTAGAAACATCAATCTGGATTTCATAAAATGTTATTATAGATGTCATCATCGCATCATCATGTAGTTGGCAAAAATTAACTGATATATACGGAATGCTATTCTAGTACAAAATTTAAATTATTTATACTATGAATTTAAATCCACAATTTATTTTAACAATTACTACTTGCGAGATGATAAATAAATTTAACCATGCAGCCCTTGCAATTTCCATAGTTAAAATTATTTCCCACAAGCTAACAACAGGCGCAAAAACTAGCCCCTTGCCACACTGAATTATGTGGATCTTGATCTGGCATTGCCGATCAGGTGACATTGGCAGCAACAGAAAACTTTCATGTGTTTTATACCGTACTAAAATATAATATCTGAGACTTAAAATTACAAAAAAAAATTCATGCAATATGAGTTCTTTAATTCCTTTTATGGTCACTAATAAACAATAAATTACTAAAAGATAAAAAAAAACACTGCTTTTTCTTGCCGTTCTTGTTCGTTAAAAGACAAAGGCTTAATCTTCTTTTAAGTAATTTATAGTTTAATGAAGAATAAATACGTTGAATACATTTCATTCAATTTCTACAAAGCTTTGTTCGATTCATTTTTCAAAAACAGTATTTCAAATCCTTTTATACACTTCCTTATTTACATACAAAGGAAACTTTTCAAGAAACTCTCTATAATTGTTTCTTAAAAAGTTTTCAGAACCAAATAATTATACATGAAATAATTTAGAAAAAAAAACGAAATTATATATATACAAGTGATGAAATAAGTGAAGTGAGTTTTACTTTTCATATCTCTTTCTGTCTGAAAAATGTTTTATCTTCATTTTCCAACATCTGTTTCAGAACTTTCAGTTTATTTCCTGAAGCATTATAACAGTTTTATAGAATATACACGTGTCCTTCGAAGAATGTAAAGGAGAACAATTGAATGCTTTATCAATATTTTAGGCATTTCTGCGTAGCACTGCAAAATTTATGAAACTCCAGTATATATTTTACAAAAGAAACTTTTATTGAAACGAAATTTTACTTGCATTCAACTTTGAAAAAAGGACTTCTTTTTTGTTAAAGATAATAAGAATATAATGTAATTCTTTCGAAATAACGAAAAGGTTTTCTTTCAGTTTTGTGCATAAACATACGTATTCCAGATCCCTTACAGTAACAATTTTTATTAGGAGAACTTCAACCATAAGAATTATTTAACCATTTTGTTCAATCTAGGATAATACAAAAACTATTTAAGTGGTCGTGTTCGAAAATTAAACAGACTTTCTCGTGATCACATCATATATTTGAGCATGCTTCTCATAAAGTGCGAAAATACAAGAGGGAATTATTCAAATATCAAGATTTTATATACAGTGAAGAACAGGGGAAAATACATACGAAAAATACAACCAAATGTTTCAGTGAAGTGATTAATTAGTTGGTTCGAGAGAAATGACATCATTGCTTAGGTAATAATAATCCCGGTTAGAAAGGCTCATGAAAACAATTAATGATCTTGTACTTCTTGGAATCACCAATAAATCAATCAAAAATTTAAGGTCTAAGTAATCAATAATAAAGATATCAGTATAAAGTTTTTAATGCTTTAGAAAAAGATAAATTGAGACGTGTTTCAAAATAGGGTATTAGAATATATAAATTAGATCTTATAAATAAAGGAGATTCGAATTATGAGTAGATATCAATTAAAATGGTTACATATATATATATATACAGTAGAGCATCGTTTATTCGAATCAATTGGGATCGAACACCGTTCGAAACGCGATTGTTCAGATAACCGAAAACCGAATGCGATCCATGCAGTATATGATACTGGACGCTATACAAATATTGAAAATCATCACATGCGGGAAACGTGCTTGAAGAAAAAGCCAAATAGGTGCAAAATTGGGGGAAATAATCACTTATTTTTCGCTATACCATTGTACACCTTCGTTTTTTCACTACAAGGTTTCTGATTCTCTTCAGCAGCAGTAATTGAGTAGGACAGAACTCTGATTGTTGTTCGTACCACTCCATAGCTGTCTCTAACGCAAAAAACGCTTCATCATTTGACGGACCCTTGCTACTTTCGTTATTGTTGTCTTCATCCGTTTCATCGTCGACAGGGTCGGATTCTTCTAGCACGGAAGTGACAATCTCATCATCATTTAGCATTTAAAATCCACAGTCCTCTACATCATATGCCATCCAGGTTTCTACATCAACAAAAGGGCAAGTATACACCCCCTCACTTGGAAACAAACTGACCTAATATTCAGCGCAGATGTTTACCAAACCACAAAGCTGAAATTCCCCAAATATCCCTCGCCTTGGGTTTTCCCGTCACTTTTGGCCTCTCACGAAACAACTATTGAGCATTGCACTGTTCGAAAACGTAGCAGCCCGGGGTGGACCTTGGCCTTCTCCAAGCATCTCTACATTTGACAACTGTTTTCCAGTTTTTTAACTATCCAAAACTATTGGATCCCACACACTTAAAATTTGGCAGGCACGTTTCTTTTGTCAATTAGAGCTCTGTTAAAAAAGAATGGGTTTTGTCAAAAATTGACTCCTAAAGAGGAAAAAGTGGCTTGGACCTATTTGAGGAAAAATTTCAGTTTTCAAGCTTATTAGATCTACAGACTTGCAATCTGGTATGCATCTTGCTTTTAAGGAGTATATTTCCGCTAACAACGGATTTTTGAGAAAACTGATTACCAAGAGAGTAATCAAGCTTGGTAATCAATTATCGACCCCCTGAAGGCATAAAAGACTGAGTCGACCTTGCCCAGCCCCAGGATGGATACATAAATATTTAGGGGGAAAAATGACACACTTATCACGAGCTTTCAAGAATTATTAAACCAACAAATTTCAAATTCGGGAAGCATATTTCTTTTGCTGAGTAGAGATCAACTAAGAAAGGTTTTTCAGGAAATCTACTTCACAAGGGTGCTCAAGATTTTTAAAAATGGCAGGGCGTTATAGAATTTTTTTGAACTATCCAGCAAACAGGCTTGAAATTAGACAGCACTATTTCTTATATTAATAGAGATCCGCTAAGAACAGGTCTGCTCAATTCGCTTCTCCCCAGCTGTGTAAAAGATTATAATATTTATATAAGTTGATTTCAGATGTTTTCATTTGATAATGTTAACAAAAAGTAGAAAAACTTGATTTACTCCTGGTGAACTTGAGTAACATCAGGTTATTCAGCTTTATATATTTTTATTTTATTTCACTATTTTATTCGTTAACTCTATTTTCTTAGAGTTTAGTTCGAAATTTATAAAATGGTTTGAAATATTAATTAAATTTTGATCCTTATTTGCTATAATTACTGTTAAAATCTCGCTAAGGGAAAATAAACATACAGAATATGTCATATATCAGGAATTCTTTAAAATTCAGTTGGCGTAGCCTCCTTTACCCGGCACTTCTCGCGCAGGGTGTGTCATACCCACCGTCTAACTATTTTCAATTCTCCTTCTAAACCTTTTTTGGAAAAGGGATAGTTTCTCGTATAGCTGACTTTAAGGCCATATCCTTTGAGGGGACTTAGCTAGTAGGCGAATTCTAAATATATATTTTTGGATATCGCCTCTTCGGGTATGTTATAGCTTGCGCGTGAATCACCGTTACATTTCTGAATGCATGAGCAGCAAGTTTTAAATCTTCCTTATGCTATGGTGTATTATTGTAATTATGATGAAGAAATGTGATATTTAAGTAATTTAATATAGTACAACAGTATTTTCGGATGAAGAAATTCTCTTCGCGATTATGATGAGGAAAAATCAAATGATGAAGATTATAACAGCAAGTATGATTCCTCCACTGAAATCGATCCAGATTTAGAAAAGGGAGATACCATTGAAAATAAATGTTTATATGTAGAAACATTTGATAAGATAACTAGTACACATCTTATCTACTTTCAGATTAACTTTTGAGAAAAAAACTATTGCTGGGAAAAACTAAGAGAAAATAAAAAGGAAATTCCAAATTTCTTGAATTTAAAGAATAGTGAAGTTTATACTCCTATATGTTTAGTTTGAAAAAGATATAGATTTAAAAAAAATTAAGACCCAGTGAAAACATCGCACTTACTCACGACGCGATTAAAGGAGTGTATAAACAATGTACTGAATGCCCTTATAAAAAGAACAGAAAAACTAAATTTACGTGTGAAAAATGTAATAAGCATGTTGTATTTCCTACTTTTCATCCTTTTTAACCTTTGTATACAAATTTTAGGGTCAAACACAATTTAAACACTATTGGGTATGACACACCCTGCGCGCGAACTTTAGGTCGTTTTTTTCGGATTAAGGCCTTATCACACGTACGCGTTAGGAGCAATTTTTGGTCCAACTCATGCAATTTTTACGCCGTTGCCATAGCAACGGCTTTCGAACAACTTTTTGCCAGTGAGCTGAAAGCGTTGCTCCAAATAAAAGTTGCTTGAAATTCCAGCCAATGGGTTTCTTGGGCGCTCTACGTCATAAACAAGATGGCGGTAACGACGGTAGTTTCGCCTCAGATATGGCGTATAATATTTTAATGGTGTACAATATTTTAACGGCGTATAATATTTTAAGCAGAATGGTTCTTCATTTCTGTTTATGCCCATAAACAAAAGCGCGAGCGAAATAAAAAAAATAATACTAGATGATCGTTTTCGAAGCAGTAAAATCGGCGAGTTATGTTTCAATGTGGAGAAAGAGCGCGGCTGACGTCAGAGCATGAGGTTTTGCTTACAGCAACCCTTCACCCTCAGATTGGGCTAAACGTTGGGTCCAAAAGTTGTCCGAAAAATGTACGTGTGATGCGGCCTTTAGAATTGTAACTGGCCATAAATTTTTGCAAGATTACCTGTGTAGAATGGAATGACCTCTAAATCCTGCCCCCTTTATGACCATGACGTACCCATAACTTAAGATCACCCCCAAAATATTTCATGTGATGTTTTAAACTTTATTTCTTTAAATGTCATTGACTGTGACTTTGTTGAATTTTTTAACGTTCTGTACTGTATTGGGTTGCTCGTCAACTTAAGACTAAAAGGCATAGGATAGGGAAAAAATTACTATTTCCATTTTGGTAATTGGATAAGGTAAAAATTTCATGCATTTCTTTTACATACCGTATTTACTCGAATCTAAACCGCACCCCAAACTCTAAAACATTTTTGTGAAAAATTTTGTTATTGATTCTAGCCCCAATTCTCTACACATTATTGGGAAAAAAATAGTAATTTTTGTAGAAGGTTCATCAATATCCAATATTTCATAAATGTTTTTAAGAAAAATTTCATGAGAAATAATACAAACTTTACAATTAATGTATTTTACCAGTATTAAAAACTTTTAAATACATACATGAACCTTTAATTACTCTAACCACCAGTATCATGTTTCGAAAATGATTTGTCACTCCTATTGTCAGAGCAGACTTCGAAATTGATGCCGACTTCCCCGTTTTCCACGCGGTGTCCGTGCCATCCATTGCATTTGTAATGCAACATTTTTATAAAAGAATGCGTTTTAAAAAATATAAAAGAATTATTAAAGACTGTTGAACACTAACAAGCAAAAATTATAGGATTTTGCTAACGCCATCGGCGTATATTTGTTTCATCCGTGTCAAGTTTTTAGTGGCCACTGCTCTGTTTCTGTTTATTTTCTGCAAATAAAATTGCCTTCCCTTTCAACTTCCTTCATAGTGAACACGTCTTTCTGACGCCATTACCGATAACATTGATATTTAGGTGATTAAAATAAAACTTATAAAAACTTCCTAAATATGAGCAGAAAAAGGTGCTTTGGATACACTGATTATTGGAGGTAAACTGCAGAATGTTATGAATCGTCGATGCAAGTAGCCAGAATGGATTTATTTTATTTTTTTAAAGGAGTAAGAATTCAATTTCCTCCATTCAACAAATGTTTCGCCTTCGATTCTAAGTTGTACCTGATTTTCAGAAGCTTTGGAAAAATTTCAGATTAGATTCCAGTAAACACGGTGTATTGTCCCTTAAACTGTGATAATCTATTTGTAATTTACCATCTATAAAATCTACTTCTCATTACGCACATATATATATAAATACATAATAAACTTCATATAGATAATATATCCCAGTGTTGAAAAACTGACAAAATATCGGAATTTCGCCACATACTTATCAAAAGAGAATCATAAAGCATTCGATAGTTTTTTTCACCGGCAAAAAAAAAAGCAATTCAGTCTTTCCCTCCGGTATCCTGTTTAAATGTATTTATGGATTTTTCAATGTCGTCAAAAAGCGCCATTTTTATGAGGATAACACTTCTGAAAAGGCTGGAGAGGGAGATGAAGCTTGAGATGACAGGTCATCGTAGACAGAACGTTAAAGTGATTAATGAGGCTTTGATGCTGGGGAACAGAAATTTTGAATTTTGTGTGTATTCACTATAAAGATGAAATGGCTGATGCCAGTGAATGGTGCTCAATCTGTGAGGGAAATGACGGATTAAGTAGATCTTTCTTAAAAGAAACTGAGCAAAATTTAATATTTTCTCTCTGCTCCTTCAGACAGAGACTGATTAATGTGGGATTTACAAACCTAAAACGATTCCCAAAAATATACTGAAGGAAATTCTGAAAATCTATTGTGTACCAGAGTTTAATCTTACATTGTTTTTAAGAAAAAAATTTATTGAAACGTGATATAAGAGCTGAATAAGAGACTAAGTGAAAATAGATATTGGTGATAAATGTAAAGTCAACTCCTGCTTATAGGTCAACAAAGAATAATTTTATTTTAGTTATTTTTTATGAAATAAATTCAATTAATATAAATATGAATATACATATGACAGAATCACAATATTAAGTGACAAAATAGAAAGCGATTTTCCTTGCAATTTTCCATTTTCCTTTCTATATATGGTGTTAGACTATTTTTTGTTACTATTTATTCATTAATTAAATTTAACTATTCTAATAATATAGTATAGTAAAAAAAGAAATCACATTCTCAGAAATTAGATCATCCCAGGTGGGATTCGAAACCACGACCTATACGGGTTAGCTATCCATTGAACTACAGGAACACAATGAAGGATTTTCATTTCTATATATGCTGTTGGACTATTATTTTTGTTTGTTAATATTTGCTCATTTTTTAATTAATTAATATTTTTTAAAAAAATGTATTAACATCAAGTATCACCCACTTCAAGCTCCAAAAAAATGAATTTGAATTTGAATGGATGAATAGAAAATATTTTATTACCGATTGAAAATTTGAACAAGATATATTTTTAGAGAGAGAGAGAGCTAATAGTATAGGAAGTGAAAAACGTTCTCGTAAAAAAAAGTTTCTTACGTTGAAATATAAAATGAAATAAATTTATTTTCATGTGTAAAATAATAGTAAGAAGTATTGAGAATAAATTTTAAAAAAAAAGTTTTATGAAAAGCATTTTTTTCCTGAACCAATGTAATTCAGAAAACAACAAAATAAATCATTAAAATAATGATGCTTTTAGTCAAAATATAACATTCACCATTTCGGAAACTTATACTGTCAATCTATTCCGTCAAATCAAAAGACATCGCCAAACGCGCAACTTGGAGCCTCTTATGCAAAACTTTTCATGACGCGTGTCAAAACACAATAACATTTATCACGCATGCTCGAAAATATATATATATATATTGCATGCAATTTGTAATATTCTTCTATTTTGAAGTGAAATGTGATTAAAATTTTATGCCTATTTCTTACGGGAGATAAATCAATGGATTATTTCCATAAATGTGTTGTCTAATACTAAGTACCCAGAAGACGATGGGACTCAGTAAAATGGCGAGATAAGAAACATCAAGAATCTGTAAATCAGCATTTACGTCATATTTATTGGAATCTATGTGACGTCGTCTGCATAAAAAGATTAAATTTCACTATTTTGAAAGCAGTTATGGCATTTTGGCAGCCTAAATAATGTAGTTCTAACTATATCAATTTATTTATCGACGGACTAATGTAGAAGGAGCATATGCAAGGGCTGACTTTCACGCACATTCAGAAACGAAGACAGAATTTGGCGACGTTTTTGTGAGTTGTCAATGTTTTTTGATTATGAGATACTGGTCAAAAGTTATTACATTAATATTCTGCCATCCCCTCCCCCTTTTTATAGAATCTTCTTAGTAGTGAGTTTTTAAACTCGGAATAACTTACCAAAAAACGTCCACACACACATATGGCCTTTAAATATAATTTTAAAATGGAAGCTGCGGAGATGTCGAAGGACAAGAATTCAGCAATCTTGAACCAGAACCCGTCCTCGGTTCTTGAGGCTCCTAGAAAAGCTGTTGTAGCTTATTTTAGACTTTTGACAGGGCATAAATGCCTCAGGTCTCATCTCTACAAAATGGGTATTGCCGACTCACCGGACTCTGTGTGACTCTGGTCAGCTTATGGCCACTGAACATTAGGGCGTTGGCTCTGCACTAATACGTCTTAATTCAATTGTCGAAAAATATTGGAGAGCATGTGCACTTTTGGCATAGGGGCTATTATAGTGTGCGGCATTTGTAATAATATCAAAAACAAAAGAACGTCACATTTATCAATCTCTTTGGAATTCTTGTATAATGTTCCACGCTGTAGTATTTGTAGTATCATAGGACACACACCTCATGTAAACTATAGATGAATGAGTCCAAAAATTATTTTCTAGGCTTCTTCAATTGTATTAAATGAATGTACTCGGTAGAATTTGAATGAAAATTCATCATCGTATATACAGCGTTTCTCAAACTGTGGAACATGCCCCTAGGTGGGCATGATAACTGCACGAGAACGTAAACAAACGAAATACATTATGACATAATGAAAAATAAAATCCCATTTACACTGATATAATACACTTATAAATATTTCAGTACTCCACAATGTATTTTGTAACTAATTTATCAATACTAAGTTAAGAACAACATTAATAATTACCAGTGACCCCATTGACTTGTCATGTATAAAATTATGTACAAAAATTAACACTTCTCTTTATAATTTGTACGGTTTATAATTAATCCCTTAACTGCCGATTGAAACTTACACGATTCTCTCCCCAGTGTCACCGTTATCCACGTAGGCACGCGTATGTGATGTATTGAGGGAGGGGGAGAAAAGGAATAAATAAGCAAATCCTGTGAAATAAGTAAATCCTTTGCAAACACAGTCAACGTCCTTCTATTGCATTCCAAAGCTTTTAGAATAGTCTTATAGATAGCAATACACAGAAAAGTTCGTACTTCGGAAAGACGTATATATACGTTCAGATACGTTCGCTTTGGATGTACGAAACGATTGTACACGCCGGTGGCACTGTCATATTGTAGTTTCAGCGTCAAATATGGTATTATTGAATTGAATACATTGTTATTGTATGAAGGGGGGCGCGATGAAAATTTTGATATAATATTGAATTGCAAATATTGAAAGTTGGAGAAGCGTATCATATATTGTTAGATCTTTTTCAAGATAATTCAAAACAAACTCCTATTGTGTTTATAGTGTGTAATACCGTTACGACTGCATGCGACAAATCGAAAGATATCATGAATGAGGGGTTTTTTTTAGTTTGATTCCATTTTACTTAACTATAACAAAATATTTATGTATGATATTAAGTTTTAGTAATGTACTTGTGTTAAGGGGGTTCACCCACGTGATGGGTTCAATAAATCAAAAAAAAATTTCTCTATAAATTGCTTCCTTAACATACCTAGAATACGGTGGTAAAGTGGTTTTTTAAAATTCGAAGTCATTATAAAGAAGCAAGTGTTAGAAGAGTAGCTGTTCGGAGCGCTGAGTTGGCAATCGAAGGTTAGGCCTATTGTTTACAGTCGGCTTGATAACATTGACCCTTCTATGCAAATATACGTTCATACAAGTTTGTAGAGGCTTAAAAGGAAATATCTGAAGTTATTGAATATTTCGTCAAACTTGTTTTCGTCCTCGCCACCAGACGTAGCCGATTGAGGGTAAGTTAAGATTTTCATTGTTTTATTCGGACTTGAAACTTTAAACGCGTTCTCAAAACTTTGTTTTCCAAACTTTCCTCCATCATATCTCAAGAACGGTTCGACCGAATGACTTCAAATTTATAGGATAGATTTAGCACATATATACGCACCAAATGACTACGATCATTCCAAAATTCAAAATATTTCTATTCTTTTATAGCAAAAACAAACAAAAAAACCTTGAAATTCGAAACTTTTTCCTCAGAGGTGTACCAAAAATCCAATTTTTGATATTTTAAATTGAGTATAGTCCATTCGGTGCATTTAAGCTTATAGATTAAAACGCCGTTATTTTTTTTTATTACAGATAAGCCAATCAACCGGAATCGTGGAGGAAGTGAGCGTCCATTCTTTTGAGGCGGGTGTGTTCAGAGCGTTATAACTCACGTTCTTTTAGATATTTTTGACTAAACATTTATATACATATTCATAAAATACATATAAATAAATTATAAAAAACTTAAAGATCTATCTTTTTACTGGTCGTGAAAAAAATTCTCTAAAAATGCTTAAAAACAGGTCATTACATGGGTGAACCCCTTTAACTTAAATCAAGGGTACTCAACCTTTTTTACGACTGAGCCACATAGATATGGCAGCTATTTCACACGGACCGCAACTTAAGGATTGAGGATTAATTGTGTGGAAAGAGGATACTATAAGATAAAAGACACATAAAAAGAGGAAAATTGATCAAAATATTAAAACTCCGAATTTTGGATTATATTTTAAAATTGCATTAATATCTGACAAAAAATATGTTATATACATTTTTAGCTGAGTTGTAAAGTAATTTCAATATCCTTTTATCACTAATCCCAAGCCCCTTATTTGCTTTTTATTGTCATAAAAACAAAGTTGCTCTGTACTATATAATTTGATTTTTTTTCTTTTGACAAAGCCTCTCTTATTTTTATTTCGGGTGTTGATTTACCAAGTGCAAGATAATGGCAAATAGTTTTTACTGAATTCCAGACTGAAATGAGTTTTATTTTTCAAAAATTAGTTCAAACTTTCATGTGCATTTTTATTTCATAGTTATGCACACACACAAATACTTTCAGTTTTACTAAAAGAAATATGTGAACAAATTACTGAATTTATCAAATATACTCGTAAGCCTTTAAAAACACTCTAATAATTTCTGTATCCCTTCATATGCCATCCTTAACAATTTCATATGTTATCAATATCTATAATATAACAAATTTTATAGGATGCTTTTGTTACCTCTGCATTGTGTGACATTACCACGGACAAAATATTTGTTGCTCTTGCAAAGAATTTTTTTAAGACAGCCAATTTATCTAGTCTTGAAAAAGATACTCACGAAAAGGAGCCATTGCAAGATTTGTGCTTTGTGGTGTAGTGAGGAGCAAAATTGTTTTTTTTTTTATGTATAACATTTTTACGACAAATCAAACAATTTGTTGATTCATATTTGTTTTTCTCTTCGAAATAGTCAAGATCTCAATGGTCTTGAAACAACATATATTATTTAGACTAGCTTTCATGGCCCGGCGTTGCACGGGTTTTTACCGAGTGCATACATATGTGCATATGTGAAATTAACATGGGGATTAAGTTATACCGAGAGTATAACTTAATCCCCATGTTAATTTCCTCCTTTCTTTCTGACGCCAACACTTTTGTGTGGTTTTGACGCGTACGATGTGAGTGCATGACCCGTGAGTGCTTGTCATGGCTTTGCCGCTTAACATTTTCCCTTCTCTTCACAAATTCAACACTTCCAATATTATTTTTCGAAATTACTTTGATTTCTCTGTTTCTTTCCTCTCCGCTTAACCCGGCGTTGCACGGGCTTTTACCGAGTGAATAACTTCACCCTCATGGAAATTTCGTGTTTCCCTCAGGCCGATAGCACTTGTGTGTGTGTGTGTGTGTGCGTGCGATGTGAGTGATTTCTTTAACAATGTCATAAAAACTCCCTTTTTCGAAATTTGTTCTTGCGTTGGTGGGGTGTGGTAATTATTAAAGATGGGTGAATGCTCAGGTGTCGTCCTCGTCACTTGAGCATGGTTGAAAATTTCGAGGTCCGTCACCAAAAACCCTTGAATAGGCAAACAGTGCGAATTTAAAAATCACCCACTCACTTTCCAATTCTTTCGTTTTACCGAGTGAATAACTTCATCCCCATGGAAATTTCGTGTTTCCCTCAGGCCAATAGCACTTGTGTGTTTGTATGCGCGCGATGTGAGTGATTTCTTTAACTATGTCATAAAAACTCCCTTTTTCGAAATTTGTTCTTGCGTTGGTGTGATGTGGTAATTCTAAAAAAAGGGTGAATGCTCAGGTGTCGTCCTCGTCACTTGAGCATGGTTGAAAATTTCGAGGTCCGTCACCAAAAACCCTTGAATAGGCAAACAGTTCGAATTTAAAAATCACCCACTCACTTTCCAATTCTTTCCTTTTCCTGAGTGAATAATTTCATCCCCATGGAAATTTCGTGTTTCCCTCAGGCCGATAGCACTTGTGTGTGCGTGTGTGTGTATGCGCGCGATGTGAGTGATTTCTCTAACTATGTCATAAAAAATCCCTTTTTCGAAATTTGTTCTTGCGTTGGTGTGGTGTGGTAATTATTAAAGATGGGTGAAAGCTCAGGTGTTGTTCTCGTCACTTGAGAATGGTTGAAAATTTCCAGGTCCGTCACCAAAAATTTTCGAATAGGCAAACAGGGTGAATTTTAAAATCACCCACTCACTTTCCAATTCTTTCGTTGCAATTTTTTATTTCCCGGAAACGAAAATGTAGTCTTTTTAAAAATAGTTGTATGCTGAAAAAAAGACAGAAAGTATAAATTTTTTAAATTACAAAATTTCACTACTATTTTAATTCTTGGAGTAAAATTTTGAGGATTTTTTTAAATATTCGACTTGGGGAAAAAAGTTTCATGCAATTACCTTTATAAAAGAAGAAATTATTAAATGATTGATTTAAGTATTTTGAGTGTTTTATTAAAATTTGTTCAAAAAAGTTTTAGGCTTTTTTTTAAAATCTTTGATTCTAAAAGTTTTAAATTGAAAATTTCGAAGCCCGTCGCCAAAAAACTCTGGAGTAGGTGAACAGTGCGACTTTTTAAAAATCCCTCACATTTCAATTCTTTCGTTGCAATTTTTTAGGCCCCAGAAACGAAATGTAGCTTTTTTAAAAATAGTTGTATGTTGAAAAAAGACAGAGAAGTAGAAATTTTTAAAATTACAAAATTTCACTACTATTTTAAATCTTGAAGTAAAATTGTGAGGATTTTTTGAAATGTTCAACACACGGAAAAATAGTTTAATGCAATTACCTTTACGAATGAAGAATTTATTAATAAATTGATTTAAGTATTTTGAGTGTTTTATTAAAATTCGTTCAAATAAGTTTTCGGCTTTTTATTTTTTAAATCACTGATTCTGAAAGTTTTAAAAATCATTTTTATATAAACGCAAGGATATTGATTCATATGAGAAAAAATCATAAAATATGCAAAACAGCATTGTTTTGTAAAAAAAAAAAGTTGTTTTTTTTCTATAAAATTCTTTAAAGAAAGATAGTTTTTCCCGGAAACGAAACTTTTAAAAATAGTTGTATGCTGAAAAAAGAACAGAAAGTATAAATTTTTCAAATAACAAAATTTCACTACTATTTTAATTCTTGAAGTAAAATTGTGAGAATTTTTTGAAATATTCGACACGGGGAAAAAAGTTTCATGCAATTACGCATTATTTTAAAGTAAACTATAAGTTTTATGAAAGAGAACAAAAATTTCGATACTGATAAATATTTTAAATAAATCTCAGAAATGCATTGAATGCATTTTAATTTTAAAAAAAATATATTAATTTAAATCCATTATCAATAAATACTAATAAAAAAAATTCTACAGATAGCTCTTGAAACGTTTGGATGTTTGATTAAACATATATAAGTGTTAAGAATCCACTTTTGGGGGAAAACCTAGTTATATGCGAACATTCACTGAAAAAAACATGCAAAAAGAAAATAATACTATTTGATAAAAACATTTAATTTTTTTAATTTTAATTTTATAGTTTTTCATTCCACTCTGTGTTAAAATTATTTAAACACGTATCTGCGAAAAAAAGTATATTATAAAAAACTAACTTATTAATTATTTTCTAATGAAATTGATTAAAATTGCTCATTTAGCAATTAATTGTGACATACCATTTGCTTACATAATGGCAGCACTGAAAATGAATAAATTTCAGATCAGTGGGGATCCAACAAGTGAATTCAATCATTGAAGAAGAAAGAATTAATTTACGGGTGGGAAAAATAAGCAGAAATGAACAAAATCGAATTGTTGAAAAAGATAGAAATTACTTTGAATAATTAAAAATCAGAAAAAAAACCTTTTTGAAGGCAAAAAAATGAAAAGTACATTAAAATAACAGAATTTTACTGTTAAAATAAGTATTTATCAGTAAAATTAATTTACGTGGGAAAAATTAGCAGAAATGAAAAAAAAGAGATCCCACCGATTCGAACTCGCAAAGACACGATCTGCTTTACGGTGTAAATGAAGCGAAGCGCGCTTACCGAAGTTGCTACCGGGACCCGTAGCGAAAAATGAAAATAGGCAACAATAATGAATGGAGGACAAAAAAGTAATTTTTTCACTCGCATTTTTTTTTTTTTTTTACTCGCCAAAGTTACTGATTTTCCCCTGTTTAAGGCAGAATTTTTTTAGTGTAACCCTTTGTTAGATGAGGTCGAAGGTGAAACAGGTCAAGAGTCATTGGCGCAAAGCTAATTTTCGACTCCAATGTTTGGCTAAATGTAAAATCGCGTATTTTAAATTATTTTAAAAATCATTACCTTCATTTTAAGGGCATAATTTTTACGTTAATGCTCTCAAACATCACCAACTATTTGCAAAAATAACATAATTTGAAATAAAAAATGTACAAATTACTACTTTTTAATTTATTTCTCAGAAAAACTTAAGTTTACGAAAATCACAATTTTTTTTTTAAAATCCGTAATTTTGAAGCAACTTTTTCAATCTTCGTATATGTTACGGATACTATTACTGTACACAGGGAAAAAAGGTTTTGTAAGATTATCTTCATAAATGACGAAGTTATTCAATGTGAAGTAAAAATTAAGACTACTTTTTAAAAATTCTTTAAAAAAAAAGTTTTGGGCATTTTATTTTTTAAATGAATGGATCTAAAAGAGAAAGGCTTGAAGTTAATTAGTGTAGAATATCGATTTAATAACACGAAAAGTAATTCATACCCAACGATTTAGAAATAATTTTCATAAAAACGCATCAGTTTTAACACTATTTTAAAAAATTCGAAAAAAATAGAAAATACGTTATTTTACAAAAAAACATTATACAGTGTCGTGGCGAAACAAATGATCTTTGCGATTCTGTAATTATTTTTTGTCTAATTTTGACACCGAAAATTAGATGACAATTTTAATATGGTGGAAAACGTAAGATTACCTCTCGGCCGAAACGGAAGGGAAGTTCCGCCAAGTAAACAACCGGCAGGAGTAAAACAATTAGGCGTTTTAAGGTTTTTAATTAATATCTTTTTAACTAATTACAATATCGGAATATAAATGGGCAATACGGCTTCCCCGGAAAATTCCGATCTTTTGGTACCTTCCGCGACTTTCTGCGTCGTACGGTTCGTGAGAAGATAGACGCACATACATAGACAGATAGATAGATAGATAGATAGATAGATAGATACGTTTGTTTACCTTCGAATTTTAATAGTGTAAGATATTTTTCTCTTGGAAGACATGAGGGATAGTTAAAAATTAGTTTCACCCATCAAATGGTCGCTACTTACTTATTTGTTATCACCAATCGTTACCGTTACAAAAAGAAAAAGATTTGGTACGATTTAAGCAAAAAATTTTAATTTAAGGATTTTCAAAAAAAAATTTTGGTTACCTCCTATGTGTGTATACTATGAAAACTAGATTATGTGCTTAAAATTTCATAAAAAGCTAGCCATTTAATTTTTCAAGAAAAAAAAATTTTAAAATTTGAGATGTGATTTTAAAATACTGCTCCTCCTACAAAAACTTACGTACAGGCATTAAATTTGATTTACAAGTACGTCAAACAAGTACGACCAAAGTTGGCATGGGTTTTGCGATAACATGATTGGTATTTGTTCAATACTTCTTTTTATGAATGATTATTGAAAATTCCTTGAAAAATGTATAAATTCTTAGTTCAATTATTTTTTAAAAAATTAGTATTGCTTTTATTCAAAAATGCATACCAACTTTTGTTACATGTAGTATTAGCAATAGATAAAAAAAACTAAAAGCACTAGGCACATTAGTAAAAACGCCTTAGCATTTAAATGAGGACAAACTAGATTTTTATCTTTCTGAAATAAGTAAGTTTCAAGTTTTGATTTGCCATAGGGATGTGAATAAAAACGAACGTAAAAGCTATCAGAATTCTGCGTTTTATAAGTTTAGAGCTTTCAAGTTTTGTGAGGTTATAGAAAAGTATAAAAAAAATTTAGGCTAAAAAAATTATATTTGACTCTTTGACCAATTTTTGTCAATTGGTCTACTGTGTCCCCTTAAATTGTAATTTGTACCAGTACGGCATCGATAGCAAACTTTATATATTTGATTGTTTGTTAGACCGAATTCCTCGCTAAATTATTAAAGCATTGTTCTTAAATAATTGAACTTGTTAGTGCAACGGATCATGACCGGGTCACTCAGAAAGGTCCGGTGGGCCACATGCGACCCGCGGGCCGTAGATTGAGTATCGCTGACTTAGATGCTTAGAAAATCAGCAACTTCTCAAATCAGCTCGATTGAATGAGTTAAGTGGTTGAAAATCTGAAAGAATTAGTTTCGATACAAAGAGGAATATCACTTTGTTTAAGACAAATGTTAATTATTTATAAGTTGAATATGCACTGGCTTCCAAAAGTTAAGGTACAAAGCCTTTTTCGAAGCTCGCCATTAAAAAAATGGCAGCAACAATAAATTCCATAGTTGTTAATATGAGTGATAATCAAGTACTTTAGAAAACTTATATGGAAAAAAAACTATAATCATAAATTTATTTTAAAGAACCGGACATTTTTAAGTAGAAATTAGAGAAAATGTAAAAAATCAAATTTAGTTAGCTTTTGTAAATGAGTAAATGAATGATAGAATATTAACGTCACACTATTCAGCTACACTAGGACATTTGGTGACGAACCTCGTAATTTTGAGCCATAGTCAAGTGACGAGGACTACACCTGTGCTCTGGCACCCCTCTCCTAACATCACCTCCACACCAAATGGATGACATTTGACCCTCGATATATTTAACGTGAATCAGACCGTCTGCACGTTGGGTATTCAACGATATTAGGCTCAAACTCGTGACACGACAGCCATGACTGTAACTTAGTGTGTACGTTACATGTATTACTGTTGATTATCAATAGTTGTTCTTAATTTGGTTGACAAAATCCAGGAGGGTTTGGAAATGACTTGGAGAAATTATTTACTTGATTCATTTAGGAGGCAGGCATTGTGATGGACGAAACTGGGCTTGTCACATGCTGTTGCTGCAATAGCGTCTCAAATTGGCTATTAGTAAGACGATAGTCACTGAAAAGGACTGAAAGATCAATTGGAATTTAAAGACTATATAGCTAGAAGAATGTTCCAAGTTAATCACGAGGTGCAACACCTGCAGGAAATTGTTTTCCAGCATTTTCAAGCTGAATGAAAATAAACACTACGATGCCTCAGCTCGTTGCAGATCATTTTGTCTTATCAGGAACAAGAAATTTTGCTACAATGATACAAGAACGTCTTCAAAATGCAAGTCTCTGTGCAAAAAGATCAGTTATGTGTGCTCCTCCAAGTCCTCGACAGACATTTATCTCTTTATATTGGACAAAGGAACATGTTTCCTGGGTCAGACAAAGGTGGCCTTCAGTGCGCTTCACAGATAAATCCAGGTTTGCATTGAAGAATGGTTCAGAGTGTCTGCTGATCTGGAGGGAACAATGCGCTAAATGCAACCAATCCAACAATGTTGAAAGACACACTTTCAGAAGTGGTGGAATCATGATTTGGATGGGGATCTTTCTCAGGTCACACTGATCTGCATATGATGCATAAAGGAATTCTGACTAGAGTGAGATTTCGAGGTGAGATCCTTGATCGCTATATTCACCCATACACCACTGCTATTATTAATGAATTCTTCTGATGGATCATAATGCTCGAATTCATCGAAATGTGTTTGTTGATGATTATCTTCAGAAACGTAGTTTGGAAGGAATGGAATGGACAGCTCTATCTTTAGACCGGAATTCCACAGATCATATTTGAGGCTACCTTGGCATACAGGTTGCTGTTTTAAGTCCTTCTCCAAGGTCCTTACATGAGCTGGAATAAGGGTTACTCTATATTTTATCATTGCTTCCCATTTCGGTATCCAATAGCTTAACTGGTAACATGGAAATGTCGATGGCACCAAAGCATTCCATTTAAGAGTGGACATGTTTCTTATTATAACCAATTTTTCTAATGTTTCCAAGACATCTTTCCTTAAAAGACTGTCATATTTTGTTTTCTCTAATAATAATTTTTTCTTTCAACAGTGCTTTTTTTTGTTATAAAGTAATTTGCCTTACAGTTATGCAAATCTATGTATCGAATTCAATAAGAAACTGTTTAGTGAACATATATTTCCTCTTCTATAGGTAAAACATACTTCTATAGGTAAAACAAAATGGAATTTGGTTATTGTTTTTGAACAATAGCTTTTCTATCAAATATAGTCTTATGAAATTGCAAGCTCATTGTTCGAATTCACCTATTTGATTTTAGAATAAATATTGTTCTTGATCTAAAAGTACTCTCAAAAGGTATCTTAAATTCTATAGAAATTTCGAGAAAACATATTCCAAAAGACTTACTGAATTAAGCATCATATTGACTTGTGAAAATAATTCCGTCTTAACAAATTTCTTTTATTCAATAAACTAACGTTGATTAATCATAACAATATATAGATTAAGAAACGCTTAGAAAAATTGTCATTGGTCTCCAATTTATTCTAAATGTTATTATTTAAGCTCATATTACTTAATTAAAATTATTGTATGCTATTTATAATTAATATTGATGTTATTTAATTAAAGCAGTAACTTCTATTTCTGAACTTCAGAAAAGTAATAACAAAAAGAATTATTTGTATGATTTAAATAGAAAAATTATTGTAATTATATAAAAATTATTGTAAGTTGTACTCCGATTTTATTTTAACAAAGATCATTTAATTAAAATTAATTATTTAAAATCTTTTAATTTATTTATAATCCTTTAAAAAAATAGTAACTTAATGGAAATAATAAATTTGCGCTAACATTCTCTGAAATAATTATAAATCTGATACGTGATTTCTAAATTCTTCGTGATATGTGACCTCTACTTTTTTCCGATTTGATAATTATAATTAATTTTGTTTACTGATTTTTTTTTATTTCAGGTATGATTTCTGAGCAAAAAAATTCAATTTAATGACTACTTTCAACTGACTGAATAGATCATTTGTCATAAGAATATTGATTTCATACATTTGATGTATGAAATGTTTCAATTGTTGTAAAAAGTACAAAATTGGAAATTGAAATAATCATATTTAAAAAAAAAAATTCAGATGAAGAGAAAGAAAACATTTCCATTTCAGTAGCGAATGTTAAGAATTACAGTCGATATAATGGATATCTTAATGTTTCTATTCCTTTCTATGGTATTCCTTACTTTTTCTGCGATAAATTCACGGAAAATGGACAAGAATTCTTAGATCGATCAGCGCTTTTGTTACAAAGGATGTTTTTTTTTCTCGCAGAATTCTTGGAAGTTTTGTATTTCTTTTATTCCGGATCCAATTGTTTCTGTTCAACGTTTTTGATGTTAAACTAAACATTCCTTCTTTTATTTTCATTTTTTTTGTCTTTGTTTCTTTCTTTTTTTTTAATTCTTTTTTGGACCACCATCGGTAAAATATTATCTACATATGTAATTCAGGTTTTGCATCACAAATATTGCTCATCTCACAGAAGAGAATATTTTTAAGAGGACTAGACATTTTTAGTGTGTATATTATGGTAAAGAAAAGTAAGAGAGAAGATATCCCTTTAAGGCACAACCCACACGAACGTTTGGTTGGACATTCTTATACGTTTTTGCTACTGGAATGGTCGTACGTAAGAAAATTCCGAATCTAACGATTGAGCGTGTTTGCACTAAGTGTGGGGTATCTTTATCATCAACAGACGGTGGTTGAACCCCATGTTTTACTTTCAGCTGGCGAATTTGTGGTAACCTATAGTTACCCCTTACATTCGAACCCTCCTGTCTATCTGAAAACCCGGCTAGATGTGCAAGAGGAACTAAATAATCTACAGACATTATATATATGTCAATCCAATTTGATTCATTAATTCTTATTATGGATTATGAACAAACACAACACAATTATAATTAAGGTATATAACAATGGTAGAGTGCAGATGTGAGATATACAAATGCGGGGATAATATTACAGAACTTCAACTGAATCTAAGATAGCTTAAATACGCTCATTTATAACTACGCCACACACTAATAATCAGCTTTTACTTAATCAATTTTACGATACCTGATTCCTTAATGCTTCGGTTCCTTCACGGAGAACTTCAGGCAATATCTTTAGCTGGATCAATGACGATGGCTCCACGCTCCGTAATATTTAATTACACTACTTTTCAATTTTCACTAACCACTTCTCCTTGCACACATCAAACGTATCAACCTTGCTTAACTTGTCAACAACTACGAGTCGACAGCTCCCTTTCTTCGCTTTACTTCACTTAACTTAACTTGACCTCTTACTTCACTCTCTCAACTCGCGAAAATCGAATTTATATAATATTCCTCATTTACATAAATCACGTTTGGTTTCTCGATGAAGGTTGGTTGAAATAAATATTTTGATTTAAAGAAAAAAGAAGTAATTAGTAGAATCGCGTATAGATCCGTCACAAATCTAGCTTTGTTTTCAAATACAACGAAAACAAGTCTTCTTTTTATCTGTCGTAATAAGGTATCAATATATTTCTAATTTCTTAGATACAATTTTTTATTAATATTTAAATAGTTGTAAAATAGAAAAAAATATTAAATATGCTCTATTAATGTTGCTTGTAGGACTAGGGATTTCGTTACCCGCATGATCGTGCGGGTTGAGGGTTACTGGAGTCACTGTGAATAAAGGTGAATGTTGCTGTATGAGTTTTCTTTTCTGTTTCAATAATGTTAAAGAAGCCTAAATAAAAACGACATGTGCATATAATGTTATGTAATTAAAACCATATTTCTTTGGAGTTGTCATGAAAGAGTCCTTTTTTTTCTCTGGCTCTTTTTTGTAATTAATTTTCTCTCCAACACATTTGATGAGGAGTATGGAATTTTCATCCTTTACACAGATATCTGCATCCATATCTCCCCCCCCCCCAAGAAAAATCTAGGTTTTTCGGAGGGTTTAGTATGGTGTGGTTCAAATATTTTATTTTTTAAATAATAAAATTCTCTGATACATTTTATTATTTTTCATAGAATACTGTGCTAATTTTTAAGCCAAAAATTTTTCAGGTGTCTGAAAGGAGAAGAATCCTCACACAAGAAGAAATTCTGCAATTGATGAATAAATCACATTTAACTTAAATCAGAACTAAGTGATCTCTCGGATAATGACAATACTGCGAACACAAAACATGAATCCTGTATATTGAAAGGACATTCAGGATCAGATGAGAGCAATGAATAAAAAACATGGAAATATTTTGAATGAAAAGACAATTTTGGATCATTCTTTGTCATTAAAGTCTCTTGAACCTATTCATTTTATTGTTTTAGCTGTTGTAAATTCTTGGTTTTTGAGCAGATAAAAGATGGCCATTGGAAGAAATTTCCAAAATTAAAATGATAGCTTAAACTTTAAGTTCTTTAAAGGCAGTATTTTCACTTACTAATAAAGTATTTTACTGATAATGAAGACTATGTTAAAGGATTTATCAAAATTGATCTGATCAAGACATGCTAGTACTCTTTATTCTGGCTATCTAGGATAAAATGCATTTATATGTATAGCTACTTTGATGTTGATGATTTCTGGCATTTCAAATGCAGATTTGAAATCATGGTGAACCAAAAATTATGCCAGGCGCGTAATGTATAATTGGGGTACTAAAATTTAAAATGGTTTGTGATTCTACGGGAAGAACATTGAGCCAATAAAATAATTGACTTTATCATTACTCATTATCAGCAATTTTAAGAATCTACCAGTTCTCCACCAACGACAAAAGATGGGAAATTCTACAGGTAACATTTTACATAAAACTGAACCCGCACAACTGTCTGATACCGTCTACGTCTCAGAGGGGCATGGATATTGTTTTAATATTTTCCAAGGCCATTGGATCAATTATAGGAATATTAACCAAAAGAATTTATTTAAAGATAAAATAATTATTGTCTAGTGATATAAGGCTAATAAGGTCCTATAACTCTAAACATATGTGTATAATTTATTAAAGTTCACGAAGAGGAGAAACATTTTAAGTGATTCTTCATTTTAAACTCTAATATCTTTAAATAACTCACTATCAAACCTTAGGGCCCAATTTTAATCTATACTATCATTTTTCTGAGTTTATATCCTATTTGCAGAGTCTGAAGGATAAATCTTGCCAAAGCCGGGAGGGGACAAAAGGAGACAAGAATTTAAACAGTACATTAAAATTGCTCATCAGAAGAAAGAAAAAAAACTCCTGTATGGTTGTCATATAGGACATACAACAAGAACTATGAAATTTAGCGATAAACAAATCTGAAAAAAAATGAAAAGACTCAGTCCTTACAAAATAAATGAACTGTGGAGGAAATGATTGCTGATATTGCAAACACATCAGAAATAATGTTTTAAGGAATAACTGCAAATTTCCTGAGTTTCAGTCTCTTTAATTAAATATCTTATGGTTCCTAGAAATTCACAATAGTATAATGCTCGAATTGGCATGATTAATAGGTTTATATATTCTATTTTTGTACTTGGAGACAAAATTATAATACGATAACGAAGAATCGTTTTGCTTTGCCATTTTGAGTTCCTACTGTAATGGTAAATAAATGCTCCACTCTTCAAAACATGGATATTCTGTGTTTTATTTATATATAATCCTGGTAATCCATATGGAATAGCAATAAATTAATTGTTCTGAGCTGTTCCACCTAAACGACCTTCTCATGACTATTATATGCTATAATTGTGTCACTACTATAAATTATATCATTACATCTCTAGTGTCTCTTGACAACATACAAAACTAAATGATCAGAAGCATCAGCCTGCAAATAGTGCCTTCATGTTAACGACTCAAAGAATCCATGCGATATTAGTAGCCATATAAGTGAATCATTAATTGTACAGTTTATCTTTGCTTAAGGAAACGAACAACTTTTAACACGTGTATTTTAATTGAGACATATATAATAAAATATATGTGATATAAATATATTCATGATTTAAACTACAATTGTATCTGTAAACATTTTAAAACATCTGCTAAATTTAGTATTCTGAAAGAGAAGACCAAACTGTATCTTGATTAAAGCATCTGAATACATTATATAAATAAACGTAGTTTATTGAAACTAAAACACCACTATAGTAAATCGAACTGTGTAATCTTTGTGGTTTTAGCCGCCAACCAGGAATAGTCGTCAAATCTGGAAATGGGATCTGAAATTAATCGCCAGATGCGCGATGGGATCTGAAAATGGGAAATCATTAATCCTGGGGAATCGTTAATCGATCCAAGATGATCTTGATCAGACAATGGAAAAATTAATTGTTGTATTGTCATCGTATCCCAAGAGAAAATTACAATTAATCTATTTTAAAGTATAAAATATTCATTACAAGGAGCTTTAAAATGGTAAAAGGATTAATATGTCCAAAAACATATTTTTCTGTATTTGTGTTGAAATCAGCCTCAGGTTAGCCTATTTTGAAAAGTGTTTCAATTTTCCTTTTGAGTTTTTAAGAACAAACAAATAAATGTAGAAGAACAAAAAAGTAAATTTCATTAATATCAAGGGTAAAGCTCCTTCTTTCCATATTGACGTAATCTTTTGGCCTCATGAATGAACCACCTGAAATTTAGGCCAAGTTTAAAATTTGAAGATATTATTTAGGTTACATCAGTGTTTCTCAAACAGTGGGCATTCTAGGGTGGATAACCCAAAAGAAAATGAGCATATCGAAATGTCGAAAAAGATACCTAAAAATTATCAATTTACTAAAACAAAAGCAAAACAAAGATATTCATATAAGAAATACATATCACTCTGACATACTACTTATAAATGCATCAGTACTGCACAAATGTGACTATTGGCTGCATCAAGGTTTACAACACATGGTCGTTTAATAATTCTAGTGACTTTTTCTTGTATTTCGCGCCATCATATACAAAATCTGTATATTAACTTACACGATCTGAGTTAATCATAATTGCCTATAAGGCCATATTGCTTTGAGGCCAAAGAATATACATCTGACAATGCATTAACATATCATATTAAAGGGGGAGATAAAATTATTATTTAAAATTGATGGGTGAATATCAAGTTTGAGCTTAATGGGCCTCAGCATTCCAACAAACTCATTGATCATAACTAAAACTGATAGAATATCAAGACTGAGATATTTAATAAGGTTCATGTAACATGTCTTTCTAATATAGATAAGACTCAACAGAATTTCTGGGACTATTTTTAGAGAAAATTATTTTATTGTTGAATGAATAACCTTTGAAGCATAAGGCAGCTCTATCCGAATAGACAACTTTCAGATATTATGACCCAAAAATTACGGTACATATATATGAATCGGAACATTAACTTTTATATTTATTCAAATGCATCCATTTGACTTCTCAATGATCAACAGTATGTAAATTTCCTATTTTTTCTATGCAGGTTTTCATGAATAAAACAAAGACATCATCGAATAACTTCTGTTATATTTGAGAAATTTGCTCCTATGTCATTAATTCAGATAATAAATTTTTGCATAAGGAGCTATCTTGGATTCCAATAAATTTCTCAGTTACTCACTTTCTAAATTTATTTCTGTTATAATTCATGCGTGTTTTCATCAAGAGTGAAAGAAAAAATTTTCAAAGAAAAATTTCTTTCTATGCTTTATTTGACTAAAGAATTTTAAACAATGTGGCTCTTTAAATATATGCAGCCTCTGACTATAAAGTTCAGTGAATGAAGTCAGAGAATGGCTGATCTGACAACACTGGTGAAACAAAACGCTGCTCATGCGGCAGGTGTTGACCAATTGCCCCCACAGTTGTTCAGTTGTGTACTGTGTAAGACTTGTTTTACAAAGAGCTTGTTCAGGAGTTGGTTCTTAACTGATAACAGGAAAATGAAAGAAAAAAAATTAATTCAAAGATTTGTTTTAAGCTCGGCAGAACACCAAAAGAAACTTATACGATGCTGGTACACGTTTATGAATATCAAGCACTGTCCATTAAGTGTGAGTACGAGCAATTCGAACGTTTTCGAGAAAGCTGGGAAAATATTTTCTGACAAACATCGTAGCGAAAGACCGGCAAACTCTGCCAGTGACGAAAATGTTGAGAAAGTGAGGAAACTTATCTTGAAAGATCGTCGATTAACGGGGCGCATGGTAGCTGGTGAACTGCAGATTAACCGCGAATCCTTGACATAAACTGATACCCAGAATTTAGGGATGAGAAAAAAGTGTTGTCGTCTTCTGCCACATCACTTGACTGACGATCAAAAGCAGACACGTTTAGAAGCTTCTCAGGATTTTGTTGAAACGGAGGATCAGACACCAAATTTCTTGAAGTGCATTGTAACTGAAGATGTCCTGGTTACTCAGGTACAACCCTGAAATAAAAAACAAAGCCTGGAATAGCATTCTCCTGCATCACCTCATCGGAAAAAGGTCATAGCAGAAAAATCTCGCATCAAAACGAAGCTACCTATCAAAAGAAATTTCTACCTGAGGGAACGATGATGAATGCTGCAAGGTAGATTTAAATAATTTCGACCCGCAGTGTACGACCCCAGTACGCACAACAAGGTTCCTGGTTTTTGTTTTCTACACTGCTCGCCCTCACACAGCCAATATCGTCAAAAAGTTCCAGGCAGGAAAGGGGTGGGCCAAATTGAGCATCCACCATACTCGTTAGACCTCAATCCTCCAGAATTCTTATTTGACATAACTCAGACTCGCTTTGAAAGGAAAGAGATTTGACGATGTTGCTGACATCCAACAAAACGTGACGAAGATTTTGTACTTCATCCCAAAAGAAGACTTCTTGTAAAGTTCCAGGGCATGTATAACAGACCTCAGGGGTGCATAGTTATGGGAGGTGACTATTTCGAAGAACAGTAAGGTAACTTGAGTTAATATTTCATCTATGTTAATGTTACAGGACTATTCACCTAATTTTATTGTCAGAGATTGTATATTGTTTTAAATAATATACGGGCTAAAATGTTTTTTTGCAAAATTTTGTATAGAACATTTAAATATCCTGTGGCTCTAAATCTTAAAATATGAGGAGGTTTCATTTGCTCAATTCGTCATTTGAATTTAATTCAAATGAATTCACCTGCTTATTTGTAAAATATTGATTTTCTTACATTAGATTAATATTAAATAAATATTGTTTTTATTTCACCATGAAAATGCTTCATCAACATGTTTTTATGTTTTATGGTAGTAACTAATGCTACATCTTTTCCAATCTCATACCTACCCAGAACGGGATAAGCACTATTGACAACAATTGAAAAAAATGCTTGATTTAAATAATTTTAGAACTGAGGAAATACAAAATTTCTGTGCAACGAAATGGCGCTTAAAAATGAAAAAGAGAAGAATAATTTTACATCGATTTATTCATTTTCAAAATAAATATCAATAGCTGAAATGGAACTTATAGATCTCATTTACTTTTATATATAACGGGTGTTTTTCAAAACGCTTAGGTTTTATTTTGGTTATTTCCATAATATCCTATTTAGAAATAACTTTAGCGGCTCAATTATTCAATAGTAATTTCAGCATCTAAAAAGCGAGTTTTTATGCCCTATGATATTCATACATTTATACCATAATTCGCAAAACATGTGCATTTGGTAAAAACTGGTAACTGAAGCGAGTTCAATTTTGAAAAGGTCAACAAAGGCTTTCGTGTGTGTGGAAAATCGTTTCGTGTACTTTTTTAGTGAAAGAAATCACATCAGAATAAATATATAAGTAATAATGATTTCAAATGTAGATTTATTTAAATCCATATTTGAGAGGTAACTTGCGGGAAATATAAAGCCCTTATTTTTTTAGATCTAAATCGAAAAATCGTTATAAAATTTTAAGTAATTTTTCTGAAGAAATTTTAAGGAATAGAAATGAATACTCATTTTTTAGATTATGTAAGAGGAAAGTGGGAATCAACTTCATAAATAATTTTTAAATAAACTAACGTGCTTATAAAATCAATATTCATTGAATCTGCAAATTCTTTTTAAATCAATGAACTTTTACTTATAAAACAGTACAATGAGACAGCGCAAACACTTCCCATCCATTTAAAAAACTACTTGTTTGCTTATTTTATCTAAGAAGCTAATTATTTTTAATTTTTTTTTATTGAAATATTTCTTATCCTATGAATATAAAGATTTAACAATAAAGAATCCTGAAAATTAAAAATAGAAAAAAAATTTTTCTTAATATTCAAAATGAGCAAGATACGACAGGAGCCATATTATATTCCAACTTCTTGTAATAGAGAGTTATATATTTTATTTATTTTAAGGTATCCGACTACCCTAAAATTGCGAATTTTGCCACAAATTGACAAATCTTTTCATGATTTTATTTTATAAACCATTTTATTAGCTTTATAAAAGTACCAAGTTTTTTATATTTCCCATCCTAGAACAAAAACTACAAGTTTTTTTTAGTAAAAGCAGATGCCATAACTTTACACAAGATTTGTCAAACTAAAAAATGCGTTTTTCTCGAAATGTGTTTTTTTTTTTCGAAAAACTCAATTAGGGACAGCGATTTTGCCAAAAAATTTTAAAATACTTAACTGAAATTTTGTGTGTGTGTTCTGATAACAGTAGAAGTGTTTTAACTTTCAGATTTATTTATCACTGTTTTATTACGAAATTTACAGTCCTTTATGTGAATATAATCACTGTTTTTTTAAGCAATTTCATATAATAACTAAGATAAAGTGCTCTAGTTTTTGTAAAAATTGAAATACCTCTTATCCTGAAAGTCATTTCAAAAAGGAATAGCAAAATAAAACATCAAAATGGAAAAACTGAGAATTTCTTCATAAACTTTTTGTGTAGTTTATGTAATTTTTGTACTCGTTTTTGTAAATTTGTACCAAATTTTTCCCATTTTAATTAATTTTTTTCTTAAAATGTGCTAAATAAATTTTAAAACCAAAAAATATCTTCACATCACCAATTTTTTTTTTTAAAAAAATTGTTAGAAGTAGTTGGATACCTAATTAACAAAGCACAGATATTAAATTTGTGCAAATAATTTTTCAAAATACATTTGAATAATTTTTATTCCAAACCGATTATATTATATGAAGGATAGTTTAGAATATGAAAGTTTGGTATATCATATTAAGAATCTTTCTTCGCTAAAATGAAAATGTCCTCCCTTATTCCTTACGAAAATATATTTTTATTTCCATTTGCTAAGAAAAATATTTTATATGTTATTTATTTTTTCATTTAAACTTTTTACATAAAATCATTAATTTTCAGTCTCGAATTCATTTAAAATTCCTTGTCAAAATTTATTTCAGTATTTCATTTAAGACATTAGGTAGCAATTCTAATGCTTTTAAGACTTAAATTTACCTTTGGTTTCACTTTCCCTGAATTAACAAGAGCAGAAATTGTTATTCTATTAAAATACATTATTTTGAAGAATGCGAGCAAATATTTAATTCAAATAAACAAGACAAGTATTTCATTTTGTGTTATATCAGTTTTTATACATTAAGCAAGCAAGGTTTGAACTTATCCATCGTACCATACAAAATATAAACAAAAAATATTTTCCCCAATCCCGTATTATATTGGGAATTTCTATTTCCAACATTTAAAAAACATTACTTTTCTCAAAAGAATATTTTGATACATATGTGGGTAAGATTTTATTCCAAATATGATGTTACAAATTTCTCAACTGATTTAATAATCGTTTGGTGAAATAAGTATAAGTAGATCGTGATATAAAAGAGAAAATCTTTCATTTCCTTTTTAGCAGATTTTATTCGCACAAGCAAATTATTATTAATATTTATTTTTCGTAACATTTTCAATGGTTTTATTTCACTGATATTATTGAAACTAGAAAACATTTAAGATTTCTCTTTGCATTTCCTTAAATTTTCTAATAACATTATATAAATTTATTCTAAATAATGGAAGAAATACATATTATTATTATTCATTCTTTATTAGAAGTATGCTTATCGTTAGTGATTTATCTCGAAACTGTTTGAATTGTAAGGCTTAACTGTATGAAATTACGTTTGGGATTAGCCAAATTTAAAGATATTCCATAAAGGCAAACTGGACAATATTCACATGGCTGTAAAACTAATTTCCGAATTCCACACTTCAATTCCATTGAAATGATTAGATCGAAAAAATGATATCCAGTCGGATTTAGAGTCAAATTAAATCTTTACTATCATTTCGCCGATGTTGCGTCACTGAGTTTCTGGAAAGTTGTCATTCTAATTGTTAATCAGGAAATCTGCGACTATTATGTAAATATATCCGCTTACAATATTTAGAATAAATTTTCTTTCGAATTATTATTCTAATTATTCCATTGGTTTGTAACTAATGTGTTTAGTACGTATATATCAGCAATGAAAAAGTATTCACTATGATAATTCATAAGAAATATCTTCAAAAATTGTATTCGTTTAATTATATTCATTAATATAATTAGCTTTAAAGATTTACAACAAAAAAAGGAAATTAAACTATTATAAAAATAAATAAGTACCACAAATGCATTAAAAACACTCTATGAGTATATTGTAACGGGTCTATCAGCGAGCCTTTATTAATCCTCTTGGGGTAAATCTGTTTATTTTAAATGTTGTTCTCTCTCTATTGAAAACTTTCTCCATAAGAAAAATACAGGGTTTGTGCAAATGAAGGGTTATATTTAAGCATTAACTTTTAGGTACTTGAAGTTACTGGTTATAGGAAAGTAGTTGAGAGCTAGTTGAGAGTTACTCCCTCCCCACTCCCGATTACTGCTAAATGATTAAAGAGTGTTAATTGACGAATTAGTTAATAAGATAGAATTTAATAATAACAATCGGAGGTCAAACAACTAAGAACGGAATTGCGGTAGTTTAGAGATATCTAAAATGTTCCACGAGTAAGTTAATTGAATTATGGTCAAATATATTTTAAGCTTCTTTTCCACCTTGTAGGAAGCTGCTCCTATACTTAGTAAAAGTGTGCGTTTCCTTTTTGTGGGTTGCTAATTAAGTGAGAACATAATAAATTAAAATGGTTTAGAATATAGTTGATCTTTCTTCTAAACCTCAAGCACTAATAAATGGGACAGCACGATTATTACAATATGATCTCTAAATTCGCTTACGTAGTTTAAACGTGATGAAATTAATATTTTTTTTTATATTACTGAAGGCAATAACATTTAAAATACTTTCTATTCATAAGCTACCGAGTTGAGAGACTTATAATTAGAATAAATTTTGATAGATTATAATTGACAGAGTTGAAGTTTCTTTTTGATAAAAAATACAGAAATAAAGAAGAAAAATAACTGACGTCAAAATTAAATGTTGTTTTTAAACTAACCCAAAACTATTTAAAAAACTTAAGCATCATTAGGTTTTCGTTGCACTCAAAAACTAATGCATCAACGAATAAATGGGTACAACAATACAAAAGCATGCTGTAAAAAATATTAATAATTATATGCGCTTTCCTTATAACGTACTCTAGCATGCTTACAAGAAAATAGTTACAGACTTGATAGGAATAATTTAAAGGGATGTTTGTATTGTAGTCTGTGTACTTGGGTGAGGATTTCTTGGTACTGTTAATTTTTTTTAAAAATTGTTTCTTCGTCCATATATTCATTTTTTACTAGTTTTTCTTTTAAAAAACCCGGTATAAATGAAGTAACCAAAACCAATTTTTTTTTTCTTCCAACATCGCTAAAACCACTCGCTTAAAAATCCTTTAAATCTTTCTTCCTTTTTCTCCTAGTTTTTCTACGGGATTAGAACAAAGCATCACCTAAGTCTCTGCCGTAAACCACTTCATTATTCTTAGTTCTTTGTATCATTTTTTTTCTTTGGAGAATATATTTGTACTATGATACTACCAAATTCCTAAGTAAATACAACAGGAGCAAATTAAAGCAAATAATAAAATGAAAGGAATTACTACATAAAAAACGTTTATTAGCAGAACTACTTCGAAACAAATAATAAGTGAATGCGTCAGTTTAAATGATAGATAGGACATTCATTTACTTATGAGTGAATTTATATTAAATATTTAGTTCACAATTTCTGCTTCTTTTTAAAAAAAACAGTATAACATTTTAAAAGTTAAGAATAGTTGGAAGCTGATAGTATTATTTGGATAGTGTAGTTTTCAAAGCAGTTAGTGAGATAGAGTTATGATTTTTTAAATTTAAATTATAGTTTAAGTAAAAATATGACGCCTTTGCACTATTTTATGGGAGCTTAAAAGCATTTTTAATGCATTTGCCTAAACCTTGTGAGAACTTCTATTGGGATGTGGCAAATTACATCATTGATTTGTGTGAACATTGTTAAATTAATTTAAATAAGTGATGCTTATATGAAAATTTTATTGTAGTATATCAATCGTGCGCTTTTAAATGCGCGAATTTTATTTTTAAAGACACTACAGAATAGCATTATTTACTGTAGTCTTTGTATTGTGTGTGCAAATATTATTATATACAAGGTATCCGGACTTAAAGTATCCAAAATTTATCGCTTATTAAAACGGAACTACTCATCAGAATGTAATGAACTGTTCATCCGTGATTGGAAAACCCTTCTAGATTTTTTGGGTCTACTCCGATCGGCCGCACGTGCTCGCATTGTTTGGCAATCGCTGACAATACACTAGTTGCACTGACTTCATTAGTAAAGATGCGGACACCACAGCAAGAAGTGCAGTGCATACTTTGGTTAACGGAATTTAAATCAGTCACGCGTGTATAGCGACGTGTTCTAACAGAATGGAACGTCGTTACTGGCTTTCCTAGTAAATTTATCAGGACTCCTACAAAAGGAATCTTGCACATGATCAGCAGTGTCTTCTATCATGAAAACTTAAGGGTACTTACTAGTTTGAGATAACAAAGTTCATGTCTCCTTTAAAGTTCTTTCTCATCGGTGGATAGATTTTCATGTCTGAGGATCAGCATTCCAGTCTGTTCGAACGCGTGAGGGATTTAAATTCCGTTAACCAAAGTACGCACTGCACTTTTTGCTACGGCATCCGCATATTTACTAATTAAGTCAGTGTAACAAGTTTATCAACAGCGATTGCCAAATAATGCGCACGTGCAGCCAATCGGATTAGACCCAACAAATCTCGGAGGTTTTCCAATCCCCGGATGGACAGTTAATTACATTCTAATGGGTAGTCCGCAATAATAAGCCATAACTTTTGGATACTTTAAGCCTAGACACCCTTTGTGAATACACTTATGAATATAACAAATACGATGACATCACCTTTGATATCTAATGTATTTTCAATACCATGAATACATTAAGATTGTCTTGATTTAGCTTACAGTTGTTTGCATGACTTCAAATAACGATTTTTAACGAAATTAAAAGTCAAATTGACTGAGTAATAGGATTTTCAATAGGGGCGATTATTAATTGGAATCTATCTAAGCGGAAAAGGTATTCTAGGGTATGAAGATTAAAGATAAAAATCATTTTAAAAAATTATTTATAAATTTGATATTTCTATGAAAAGGTAGAATGTTCGAGGGGGAAAAAAAGGAAGAAACATATTTTTTGTTAGGTGAGTTTAGAATCAATATAAAATTATTTTTTTACATATAAACAATCAAGAGTGATAGTTACTTATAAGTACTTCTACTGTTAGCTCACACTCTCTCTCTATTTATCTTGTTTCAATCGTTAATAAAATGCATTTTAAGGCACTCAATTGAGCTGAAATTTTATATACACGATTATTTTGGATAGCAATATAGTAATTTAATTATAATAAATAAAAATAAATTGACTAAAACTAATTATTCAAAGAATTATAAATACAACCAATTGGCATCCTTTTTGGCGACTTAGAGACCATTTTGATGACTTATGTCTAGCCTTAAAAGGTTTTTTTCATACATTTTAAAGCACTCATTTGAGCTGGAATTTTCTATACACTATTGTTTTGGGTAAAAATACCATAATTTAATTATAATTAATTAAAATTCATTAACTGAAGATAATTATTTAAAGAATTACAGATACAGCCACGTTGGCATCATTTTTAGCGACTTGGGTCAAAACTTTAAAAAGATGTTTTTTTACTCACGTTTCAAAGCATTCAGTTGAAATGAAACCTTCTATATACGATTGTTTTGGATAACAATACAATACTTTAAAGATAATTAATAAAAATTAATTGCCACTTAATGTTGTGATTTTGTCATATGTATATACATATTTATAATAATTGTAATTATTTAATAAAAAGTAACTAAAATGTTTTTTTTTTCTTTTTTTGCTCATCTAAGTAGGAATTGACTTTAAAAAATTTTTTTATTTTTCTTGTTTGTGTTATAACTATTTAGTACGTGATCTCTCGTCACAATGAATGCTAAGAAATACTGAAATGCCTGTTTCCCTTTAACAAAAATTCTGTTGGCTTTTTACTATAAAAGAGCTTAAATACCTAAACTTTTTTCCTCTTGTGGCAGAACATAATATAAAGATTAATTTTCTTTACATTATTTTTCAATTCGTCTATATACCAGAGGGCACCTTTTTCTCACGGGTAGGTTTACTTGAATAGAGTAAACAAATTACATGCTTATTTTCATCTAATTAGATCCTGTATCGAATTTTTATTAAAATTATATACTCTGATGTTTTATTATCTTTTAATGAAACAAGATACTTTCATGGTTTAAATCAAGATTTTAATCTTAAATTTCTGGTGAGGGTATTATTCTTGATTTATAGTAAGAACTATAAAAATAAATTTAAGAGGGATGCTCCGGTTTTTTTTTCCTACGTGTATTAAAATGAAGTAAATAAAACATTGTAATAATGAAGGTACTAAAGAAGCAACTCAAAAAAAGAGATTGCTAACTAGTACAGAGAGTGCTTTATATAATTAAGAACTGAATAATTGCTCCTTTATCCTCTTTTATTGCTCGTTAAAGTAACTTTATTGCATAATATTAACTAGTAAATAGCTTTAGTGCACGCGTAAATCATTGCAGAGATTTTAGTTAATGATGTTCTTCTGGTGTGAATAACTAGTTTTAATTGTCCATAAAACTTTTATATTGTTCACCGGATTCTTTGATTATAAACTTCAAAATTTATTATTCTGTGTTCATGATATTAAACAAGTGGTGTTATACCTAAGTTATTAGAAGTAAAATAATTAAATGTTGAAACTATGCGATTCCGAAAATTAGTTGTTATAAATGTGAATACAGTATAGTTGCTGTAATTGGCTAATACTTAAAGGAAAAATGTCTTTTGTCCTCAGTTCAATCAAACAATGAAACACTACCTAAAATTTCCCATAATAATCAAATGTATACCTAAACATTTCTAAAATTGACAAAGTTATATGATTGGTCACATTATTAATCTTATATATTGAGTTTATAATGTATGGATAAAGCTCTTTTATATGTCCAAACAAAATGTATTAAACCTGGAACCTTAAAAAATAACGCAACTAGAGAGCTGTGGCTGGTAAACAAATTCTAAAGAAGAATTAAATATTCGATCTTAACTGTTAAGATAACCACAGCTTTCAAGTGTTGCTGATAGATGGAGCTAGTTATGCGGTATCATAGAAAAGTTTCAAAACAGGGAAATTTTGACACAAACGTTGTCGGCTAGTGAAATAAAGAGATATTATAAGGTTTTCGGTTCTAAACAGAGCTCCCTAAGCTGAAATACTTTGAAAATTCTTGAAAATTAGTGATTGCAATACCGGTATACCGGGATACCGAATACCGGTATTTTGAGCTATTTGTACAGTTTCAAAATACCGATATTCACAAGTTTAAATCCAGATTTTCGGTATTTACTAGAAATTTTTAAAATTGTTTCGTATATGTTCAGGAATCGCCAACATAACTAAAAAAAATTTCAACAAACCAAAATACCGAACAGAAATCAGCTATATCCAAAATCATCTGACGAGAAATCGATTTATTTGAAGATGAAGGATTTAGTGGTAAATACTTGGAAAAAGTATATCGCGCCTTGCTAATAGTACCACCAACTAGCGTAGATGCCGAAAGAGCGTTTACGACAGCTGGTAGTTTTTGCACAAAATTATAATCTAGGCTTAATGGCAGTACAATTATTGCATTATATATTTTAGGAACACTTTTCAAAAATTTAACTTTTAAAGCATTAAGAACATTTTAAAAATTTGTAATAGTACCCCAGACTGTGAATAGTGATATTTGCACTTTTTTGAGATTTAAATAAATAAGATGTTCCTTTATTTATATATTTTTTGTCATTCATTATATACTGTTATAATTTGTAAGATACAAATTATTTCTTGTTATATTTACCCTCTCTAATAAAACTGGCAAGTAAAACAAAGAAACACCTGCGTTTTCTTTCTTTTTCTTAAATTTCTAATACCGGTATCCCGGTATTAAGTTCTAAGAAATACAGAATACCGGTATTGAGCTTTTGGTCCGATATTGTAATCCCTAGTGAAAATGTATTGAGCAAATGCGATGTTACGAAAATAGGTGTGGTTTGCGTACAGAAAATGTGATAAATGCAAAAGAAATTGGTGAAATTAGCATAGTTCAAAGATGTTAAGTGTGTTTATCTTAAAAGACAAAGTATAACGTACCGAAACTTATAATTTTAAACTTGTAATTTTCATCTGAACGGAAATACACAGACTCAATAATTCCATAGACAGTGTACACATTATGGTGTATAAGCAATTGGGCGTTTAGAAGGTCTGTTTTAGCTCATAGATCTCCCCTCAGGGGGCTCACCTTCTTTAGGTGAGTACGGGTGTCACAATCCCGAGGTGCCCTAATGATCTTTTCCTTTTCCCACGGGGTTTACTGTCTTTGGTAAACACGGGCTTCACGAACCCGGGGTACCCTAGTGATTTTTCTTTATTTTCGACCCTCTTTCTCTTTCTCTCTTCCCGACTAGACCACAGATATTAAAACAAATGTTTGGCACAGTATAGCCGAAATCGGCTCTTGCGCCAATAAACCCCAAAATCACTCACTTAGCTCATAGATGAATAGAAAACCACAAGAATGAGGTTGTGTCTCCAACAATATGGCTTCAGATGTTGGACGTTTCGTTTTTGTTCCGTATCGTTTGTGAAAATCAAATCAAATGTGAGTGTATTGCGTAACACCTGAAGGCCTCAGTCTCATGGAAATATTTTTTTTTTCTTCTCATAAGAAAACAAAGAATTCTAAGCAATGCAATGCCTGAAGACAGTTAAGGTTACAGTCTCTTGGTACCACTTAAGTCCTAAAAGACTATGTGTTGCTGATTGACACTCTCTCCCTTGGAGTGACGGTGAATACTGATATTAAACCCTAGTTATAGATCGGTTGCGCAAAATGATTCTCCGGATACGACTGTAATGAGTATCGATCTTTGTTAAACGATGTTAGACCGCATAAGGTTTCTAATACGCATAATTTAATGAGAGTTATTGGAGCGCACTCCTTTACATTCAGAAGTTCGAAACAAAAGGATTTTCTTCTTTTCTAACAGTTGGAGAAACACATCTGAGAGGTCAGCATTTCAAAACCGATACCAAAGTTTAGCAAATCGTTTTGACGTGGTTCTATAATCTATTCGAGGCTCTATATGATTTCACCCGCCAGTTTCCATACTCTATTTCAGTGTTTCCCAACCTTTTTATAGCACGGACCGGTTATCGTTCGTTAATTTTTACCGCAGCCCGCTGAGAGATATAACTGTTAATTGTTTATATTTTAGATTGTTTTCATTTAATAAATTTAAATTAATTGTATTTAAATAAATTTTCGGGGAAATGTTAGGAATAAATGAATATAAAGTGATTTCCATGGAAAGTCCTACAAACCCAAGAGAAAATACAACTCAGTAAATAAAATAGAAATAATTAAACGTTACTTGGGTGGCCCAGTACCATTTGATCCACAACCCGGGGATGAGTGAGGGAACATTGAAGGACACTTGATGATGGACCTCGTAATTTTAAAGCATCGTCAAGTGACGAGGACCTCACCAGAGCTAACACCCACCTCTCCTTACTTCCACACCATACCAACGGGGAGACGTTTTAACCTCGAAATATTTAACGTGTATCGGTCTTCTCTTCACGGCGGGTCTTCAGAGGTACATGGCTGGAACTCATGACACCATACACACTGCCCTGAGTCCGCTACCTTGATCACTAGGCTACCACTAGGGTTGGGAACCGCTGCTCTAGTATGTCGATGCGACCAATGCACCAAAAACAGCAGTGACTTTGGAAAATTAATACTTATGAATGTTTATAATGCGCCGTAGGCACCTCATTGAATTCCAGAATAGAATGTAATTCTCAAATGGTTTGTTACCTTACTTTTCGCTATAGTTTTCTGTAAAATACATTAAAAATTAGGAATTTTAAATTTCTTTTTAAAATTGCCGATTATTCTATAAAATATTAAAAATGCTCATATGTATGACTACTTGGATAGTTGAAATATGAAAATATATCGCTTGTTTAATTTCTTAGTCCCATGGTTTTTTCATCGTTGTGCCATTTTTTAGTAAATGAACGCAAAAGTAATACATGTGGAATATTGTTTAAAACTTGCATTTTTCCAATTATTTTTTAAAATAGTACTAAATTAATATAATGGCTATCATTAAGCTTTATTTAATATTTAACGAAAGTCTCTTTCCATTCACTTAAATATTTCTATGTATATAAGAGTAATTTGAAACGGCTTACCGAAAGTGAAAAAGTTAGTGTTTGGTTAAGTCAAATCCATTATTTTGCACAACTAGTAAAAAAGATAATTCATTAATAAGTTTGGAACTTAGAATAAGAATTTAACTATTTGCGTCCCATAATTAGGTGGGGAAATTATATTAATATATATGTATGGTCTTGCCTAAATTCTGAATTAAAAATTAAATAAATTCGTGGTTGGCTTTATAATACATAATAGTAGTCTAATTTCAGATTTTTTTAAAATTCATTATGCGTGGGATACTATACAATATGTTCATAAATATGGAGCATGAATTAACCTGTTTAATGATATCACGCAATTTTATTCAGAAAGTATACCGTATTAACTCTAATCTTAGCTACCATCCATTCTAAGCCGCACACCCAAATCTCTGCATGTTTTGAGGGGGGAAAAAACAACGTGTAAAAGTTTCATCAATATCAGTTACTTAAGAATATTTTTTTAAGAAAACTTTTATGAGAAATTATTCGAAGTTACTAATAAAATTATTTTACCAGTATTGAAAACTTTCAAATAAATACATGAGACTATAATTACCCTAACTGTTAGTATCATGTTCCGAAAAAGATTCGTCACTCCCATTGCCACAGATGGTGTCATCTTCCGTGTCATCCAATGCATCTGCTATGCAAACTTTTATTGAAAAGGAATAAATAAAAGAATATTGCAAAAGTGGTATTAAAGATTGTTGAACATTTACAAGCAAAAATTATACGGTTTTGCTTACGCCATCACATATATTTGTTCCATCCATGTCAAATTTTTAGTCGAGGGCCATGGGTAGCCTAGTGGTTAGAGCCTCGGACTCCAGACCGGAAGGCCAGGGTTCGATGCCCGATGCCACCAAATACCCTCCGAGTAGACATGGAGTACGTTCTCGTTAAATCTGGGGGTCCGAAAGTTTTGTGGGCGGTCGCAACAGAAACCACGGGTGCAGGGGACTGGAGAATATTTCCTTCCTCTCCAGTCCCATGCCTAAATTGGGAGGTGGAGATAGGTGGTGTCGCCATCTATCGTGTAAGCCCCAAGCCAAATCGCACTGTAGCATGGTACTCAAAGTTAACAGCTAACGATAGGTGTACACCTAGCCCCTTGTCACGATGAATTCCGTACCCTCAATTTGAAACCGTCAGACAGGTGGCATTCGAAACAACAAATTTTTAGAGGTCGCTGCTCTGTTAACGCTTTTTTCTTCTGCTTTCAAAATTGCTTTCTTTTTCATATTTGCTTTATAGTGAAAACGTCTTGATGCTATTACTGATATCTTTGACGTTTCGATGATTAATAGAAATCGTGAGGAAAAAAATGTCTACGTACAAGCAGACAATGATGTTCATGATAGACTGAATACTGTAGATATAAACAGCGGAAAGATAAGTTGTCGATGCAAATGGACAGAACGAATGGCTACAGTTTTTTTTTAAACAGGTGGAAACTCAATTTCTGCATCTAACAAATATTTTGCCTTTGATTCTAAGCCGCGCCCAAATTTCAGTAGCATAAACACTAGAAAAATAGCACGGCTTAGATTCGAGTAATTGCGGTCTTGTTGAAGGAAATCAATTTTCCGAGAATCAAACAATTCTACAAATAACGATTTATAACAAAGTGATGCTGTTATGTTAAATTACGTCCAATTAAATATGAAAATTCATTTTCAAAGATAGAACTGAATTACTTTAAAGAACTTATGAATTAGAAAATATTAAGCTGTCAAATCCTTCCAACATGTTTCATATGACACTTAAAGTGTAATGGCATCATTAGCCTGATTTCCCGTTGAGTAGTCCCTAATTGGAGGTTGAGATGATGTAGGCCTTATCAAATACTTAATTGTCATCGCGAATTGTTTGAACATTATTATAAAGGATATTATTAATTGACATAACGGCTCTATAGATCCTTGTATGTTTCTCAGCAAATGACGAAATCGAAGGGCAAAACAGGTAGTTGGTTAAGAAAAATAGGATGTAAAAAGAGCGGAAAAAATTCTGACTAAAATTATTGCAATTAAAAAATTGTTTCATTATTAAATAATTTTACATTTTTGAACCAAACACAATGGCAAAGGGAGAATATTATTCTTCCTAAAATGTTGTAGCAAGATTTATGTCCTATGTGTATATCATTGTTTATAAAAATTACATCAAAATAAAAGCTTAAAGTGTTAAAAATGTGTTATATATTTTAAGTACCTATATTAAATTACATAATTTTTTCATTGAAATTTATTAGATAATTCCATCACTTCTGCAAAATTTTGTGAATTGTCTATGAATTGATGAATATAACTTGGTATTTACGAATTACCGCAACCGCGCGTATTGGTGAGATTATATGAAAGGAAGCACTGTTGCCAATTCAACGCGTACGACACATGCGAAATCGGGATTGCCAGCTTAGCTAGTTATCTTGAAAGTTGGCATTTTTCCGATAGTACATATATAAGTACTTAAAACTTTCTTATTGTATAATAATTTTTTAATAGGAAAATTGATAAGTGTATCATTTACACTTATTTTTCCTTTATAGTGTTTTGATGTTTCGAAATCAATTATTAGATACACGTGCATAAACAGGTGAAGGTCTAAGAATGTTTGGTTAGCTTACGTGCGAAGTTTTTATAAATAATTCAATGAGAAAAGGAGAAGTAATATATTGCAAATAATTTTTTTAATATATATTGCTTTCAATTTATATAGTAATAATATCCAAAAAACTTGAAACTTAGCGCATGTGTGTAACTATACTTAATCTTAAATTCTTATAAATTTAAAAAATTACCGCATAGTTAAGAACTTATAACAAACTTCATGTATATTTCCTTTTATTCGATTCTACCTTTGCTTTCATTAAAACACATAAGTGACCAAAATTTATATACATGTCTTAAAACATAGCATAGAAATATAGTCAGTTAGAAACATTTACAATCTACCGTTACATCTATCCTGAAAAAGCAAGCTTTCTACGTGGAAACATTCCTTTTACTGATACAAAGAAAGTGGTATATCAAACAAGAAAGCAATTAATTATGGGTAGAGCTTTCAAATGCATTGTATTAAATTATGTATACATAAACAAATTCCTTTTTTTATTTTTTCTTAAATTAGAGCTTGCAGCTATTAAAAAATCCTTAAGAATCAGAATATTGCCCATTGCTGCAGTTTAGTGGACTAATATAACCAAACCCTATTTTAACATAAAAATTGTTTCTTCTCTCTCAGCGCTAAAATACATGACACATATATATAATTGTGTAAGAACATATCAAATACACCACAATCAAATCTTCATGACGTTACACTTT
>BMAO01009896.1:0-89629 GCA_019973975.1 Trichonephila clavata | reverse complement strand
GGAAAATTCAGGATGATCGTCTTTTACGCAAACCGGGCAGGGGCTCACCCTCAAAGTCTTGGCGCGGGAAAAGTGTATTCCTGGTGTAATTTGAGATGGTTTAAACGAGTCTGAAATTGAAATATAGAAATTACTGTATATTTGCCAGATAATGCCGGGGGATCGGAATATTCTCGGACAGCAGTACCAGCCTATCTTGCCGACGTAAGGTGAGTGAGTGAATATTAACGTCACACTTTTAAGTTACCCGAGGGCTTTTTTCGACTGACCGCATAATTTTGAACCATGGTCAAGTGACACGGACGACACCTGAGCTGACACGCCCTCTCCTAACTACCACACCACACCAACGGGAAGATGTTTGAGCTATAGACATATTTAACGTGAATCACTCCCTAACACGGCGGGTTTTCAGTGGTGCTGGGCTCGAAATCATGACACGCTAGCCATGATCCGATGCCTTGACCACTTGGCTATCGCGGCCACTTGCGGACCTAGAGACGCAAAAAGTTGATCTTGATTGTATTTCCGAACTGCCGATCCGAATATTCACAATCCAATTAAGGATAATCTCATATATACGTCAAATAATGCCAGATGAAAGTATTTTGCACGAACTGTGGAAAGGGCTTGTTTTAAAATTCTTGACGAAAGAGAAATGTTTTCCTGGTGTTTTTTTGGATGGGAAACAAGAATAATCTGAAATCGGATTTTAGAAAATTCCGTAACTTTGCCGGATAATGCCGGCAGGCCGTAATGCCCCCCTTCAGAGACTAAAATTACAGGAGCAGTGGCGTCGAAAGCGGGTACCAAGTGCTTCTCGGGGTTGGAACGAGAATCTGGATACAGATTTCAAAAGCTTCCGTAAATTTTCTGGATATTGCTGGAATGAGGTCAAACGGCTTTGCGTTCGAGTTCCACACCTCCGGATTTTCATTCCCTATAGCAACTAAACTTTCGGGTGCAGTCGTGCGAAAATAAGATTGCAATAGGAAATTGCATCTTCGAGCATTGTTGTCACTTGGTTGGAGGGTGGAAAAACTGCATCAGCTGGCATTGGACATTCATAAAATATAAGATGCAGTGTGTACCATTAAAAAAAAGAGTGGATTGGCTACAGTATTGCAAATGAATTCAATCACGATCAGGGATAAGTGTACCAGGACCCATAAACATTCACTCAAAACGTTACATAGAGGTTTGCAAGATTTAAATGGCAACGAGAGAATATTCGATGTTATTCTGTCTGGTGATTTCCGACAGACATTAATAGCCATTACACGCTCTACTTATGCTCACTGGATTAACGCCTGTTTAAAACAATCGTTTTTATGGCGAAACGTGTAAACACTTCGACTGGACCATAAACACGCGAGTACACATGCAAGATGATCAATCTGAGCAAATATTTCCTAACCAACTACTGAATACTGGAAATGGTGAAGTAGATTTTCATCCCAATACGTAATGCATGAAATAACCAGACGACTTCCGTAATGTTCTTTAGGTAAAAAGGAACTTCAGGAATTGAGAGCGTCTTTCCGGAGATATATTGTATAATTATCTAGATAATTATTGCCTCTATAATCCTGTTAATTAAGGTATCCGTACACCTTCAAAATGTCATTTTCGCCAAAATTTCCGATTTTTGAATTTTAATGTTATTTTAAAATTTGAGCTTTTTCTTTAAAATGGTGCTTAAATTTTATTTCTATCTTATTTAGAACCTAAGTTATGGGGATTTGAATTTTACTCGGTAGTTACTTTTTGAAACCGGAAGTAGAAGTCTGCATTCCGTAAGTTGAAAAAAATGTTTGTTTACATTTTTATTTTTCAAAGTTTGGTTTAAATATGCAATAGTAGGAAATTTATATACTTTAAAATATGAATTTGAGTTTTCAGAATCTCCAAAAATATAATTGGCAACAGGTTTTTACTAATATTTTTATCCAGAATCTGGCAGGAAAAGAGAGTGTGTTATTGTTTGTTTACATTTGCTTGCCATTCCGCAGCTCTTTATAAGTTTCTGTTTAATCCTTTTTTACTGCTGAAAATATTAATTTTTTTCATTTAAAATGGTAAAACTAAACGTAGAATAAGTGCAAATAGAAAGTGTCAATTTCGTGTGAATGGAATAAGTAAGAAATTAAGAGTATAAAAATTTCAAAAATTGCAGCTCAACATCTACCAATGCTAGTTCCTCGAAAATTAAAATGCATGCTTTATTGATAAAGAAATAGCAGAAAATGAAAGTAAACCACATATCAGTATCATAATTATGGACATAGAAGTCCTTTAAAAAATTTTTTTACAACTTTATTGCCCAAGATGTTACCAAGAAGTTTTACTGCTTTCTGGGGATTTTAGATATGGTTTGTACTCAAATTTTGTTATTAGGTCTAACACTGTATATTTTACCCAGGGGTTTCTAGTTCAAAGAAAACTTTAAGCTGTCCTGAAGTGAATACAAGATTTTTTTATGGTATGAAACAAATTGGTAAAGGTTTTTCTGGTGGGTTTAAATTATGTGGTACATTAAATTTACACAGGCTCAGTAAAACTGTGTACACTAATCATGAGAGCAAACTCATGTCTGTGATTTCAGAGAAGTTAGTGAACTATCAATGCAAATGTAGCTTCTGAACTGTTAGTTCTACATCCTTCTAAAAATAAAATAGTTGAATGTGGTGTTTCAGTTGATAGAACGTGGCAGCGTAGGGGTTACACTTCCATGAATGTGTGTGTCGCAGCTTCATCAGATGACACTGGTAAAGTAGAGGACGTTGAAATTATGTCGTCATATTGTCCCACCCGCAGAAAGATTTCTAAAATGCTTAAAAGCATTGAGTCGGAAACTTTTGCAGCAGATCACATATGCCATAGCAATTTTTTAAGGTTTTACATTACGAATGGAAACTGTTGGTACTACTGTAATATTTCACCATTCTATTGTGAAACGAGGCCGTAAACATGCACACTGTTATGATGACGGGGATTCTAAGGGCTTTATAAGTGTCAAATATACTTATGGGAAAGATAGCGTCACAAAATATGAATGCATCAGTCATGTTCATAATAGAGTAGGTGCGAGATTGTGCAAACAAAAGTCAAAAAATAAAAAATCTGCCTGGTAAAGGCAAACTCACCGACTCTTTTACCGCTTGATTGCAAAACTATTATGGGATTGTTGATCGTAGCAATGTTGGAAACCTCTCCGGTCTTCAACAAAATGTTATTGCGGCCCTGTTTCATTGCTTATTAAATGTCGAGAAACCCATGCATGCACAGCGTTTCATCGGAAAAGATAGTTGGTGCTACTACCAGCGAGCACTATCTTGGGGCCAAAAGAAAAATATAAAGGTTTATCCAATTAAATATTAGCCTACATATTTAGAATTATGCATCTAAGAACTACTTACTAAATGCCTGCATGGCAAAACGCATAACTCAAATAAATAACGCATAACGCATAATAAATGAGGGGTACAAGGGTTGTGTTGACATTTTTAGAAAACTTAATATAACTTCTTGTTATTTTACTTTAAACTCATACAAACATCTTGACGTTAATAGAATTAACGATGCAGAGAATGTCATTCAACACCTAATGTAAAGTAACATACAAAAGTTTTAAGAGCTACAAGGGGAAAAAAAATCAATGTTTTAGAGAGGAAAGAGGTTGTTATTTATAAATCAGGGGCATTTTAAGTATATCTAATTGGGTTTGATATTAAAAATTGCAGTTTAAAGTTTATTTCTGATTTATCTCAAAATGCATTTTTTTAACGTATTGGCATCTGACAACGTAAATATTAGAAAAAGTTGTGAACCAAATTACTTTAAATTTTACAAGTACATTTATTTTATAGATTTAAAGAACCCCTACCATTTCCATGATTATAAAGTTGATATGTTTTTAGTAACTAAGGTGTATATCATGTCTCGTAGTAGTTTTTTAGTGATTTTTCAATGCTCTTTTACTCGAACCTTGATAAAAATTGTAATATTTTGATTGTCATAAGAAAAATAGTACCAGCCCTAAAAATTATTATGATGATCAACATGAAATTTACAGAAAAGTAATATTTTTGTTTACGTTTGAGTTATGTGCGTTATTCTAATAATCAATTTAATTAATATTTTCACTATGTTTTTCTCCCTAAAAATTTTTTGTGTGCTATAAGTAAGATATTACATGTATTTTTCTTAGTTTGGAGTTATATTTCATCAGTAAAAAATATTTTAATAGCAAATATTACAGTTTCTGAAAAAACTTTATTCGAAGGTGTACAGATACCTTAATCATAAAAAATGTTGATATTGTGATGAAATAAACTTCAGACACAGGGTTGTTGCCAGTTGAGCCAACGCCTTTTAAACCAATCGACACTATTGTTGATGGAAAAAAAACCGTAAATTTTTCCAACAGAGTTTTTGAATTCTCTAGATGTATCAGGAATGTCACCACATAATCTTCGGTTGGTTCCCTGGTTATTATCTGCGTAACTTAAATTCACCTAGATATAGCAATGATGCACGTTTGATCATCAAAAGAATTATACAGGGAACTGCTTGAAGCAAACATTTTGACTGTAAAGTTTAAACGAAAATTCGGTTCTGCTACTACGGAATCTGTTGCTACGTATTCCACTGATACTGTCAGAATCTCTAATACCATTCAAAAGGCTCCAATTCCCGATTCGTTTGGCTTTCGCGATGACCGTAAATGAATATGAAACCCGTACAATATTCATTTGAAACTTGGACTTAAAAAATCCATGTTTCTCGAATGGGCAACTAGAAGTTACATGCTCACGTGTGCGGAAACCGTTGAATTTATTTGAGTTATCAAAATACGGATAACCGAAAAATATTGTGCCCCGATAAATGATTAGTTGTATAAAATTATTTGTTGTTATATTTTAAAATGATAAAAATAATTTTAAAAATTGCAAAGAATCAACGATATTTACATTTATAAAATTAAATCTTCACATGTTGTTACTAAACAAAATCGTTAGTAATTCATGCATTATACTACACTCAAATAGAAGATGAATAAAGTGCAAAATTAAAATTATTATGTTTTATATTTTATTTCAACCCTCCAAAATTATAAACGAAGATTAATTTGACTGCATTGAAAAGCTTATGATAATATCGAACTAACGTAGTAAAACAAAGCCACAGCAACGCGTGTCCGGGTCAGCTAGTGAGATTATATATTAAAGTAGAAATTGATGTGGAAGTTTGAAGAGTAGGAGGACAAGTACAGTAATATCATTTTTTTTTCGAAATTATTCAAAGTTATTTATTCAGTTTATAATAATCCTTGTACTGTGTATAAGTACAATGGTAATAAACAATCAAACAATCTCAAGGATCTCATATTTTCATCAAACTCCTCCAGCACTGATTTTTCTCAAAAATTTTGGCTCTTTCCTCACAAAGAAATAGGAAACTTAACATTTTCAACGAAAGATTTCCTTATGATTATACTAGGGCTCATCGCATTTAATTAGAATATTCCATGCTAAATATGTGTTTGAGCCTTACTGTTTATAATAAAAGCTAAAAATAAGTAGATATTGAAAATTAAGAGTCATATTAAAAATTTAACAGCATTTCTATATCGAAACAGTTCTTGATTTATATCTATGTTAAAAAAATTCAAATACTTAATGAATTAAAAAAATTCTATTTGGCATACAGTCCACAATTGTACAAAATAAAATAGTTTCTCTTTTTTTTAAATGCATAAATAGGTTTAATGTAAATTGTATATTTACGATCATAAACCAGAGCTCCTTTTAAAACAAGCTTCTTGGATTTCAAATTACGATCCAAATTCTAAAAATAACTTAAATATTAGATCTTTACTGGTTTTGAATAATTGTTTATTTTCCTAACTTTTAATTTTACCTTGCTGACATCCACGCATGTAATGAAAGGATTGTGCATATTCCTAATATTCCTAAAATTCGGTCTTATTTTAACAACTACCTTCGAGTAATAATGCAATTCATGATATTCAGAATATGACTATTAATTCAAGCTTATACCACGTAATATATTTGATATTTACATAATATTTTAAAAAAATTCAATGCGAACAGTTTAAGCTTTAAATAATATATTGAATGTATAATCATGAATGGCTTTAAGATGGTTATTATTATTTTTTCATCTAACGTGTGCTGCATTAAAACTCCGAAAATACATATTGATAGATTGTCAACAATGTTTACACAAATAAATAACAAATATTGAAGTGTCTATGTATACATCAAAATGACAAAGGTGATGCATTCATGAATTGGATGAATGGTTGAAAATATTCAGATTTATTTTGACTTTAATGATGGTATTAGGTGTTGTATGCTGTATTTTGCATACAAAGATCTATGATTGCGTAAAACTAATTATCATTCTGTTTAAACAGATAATTGCTGTTTAAAAAATATTTGCTATTTGATAACTGTACGTTGAATATTAGAATTACAAACGATTTGATGCAATTTAACTTTTAGTCTCACAGAATTTAACCATTGGATAATCAAAGTGAGAGATCTTGCAAATCAATACAAACATAAATACTAATGATATATTAGCTTTTGTTTACTTCTATATTAGACTTATGCAAGCATGTTTAATCATGGAATGTTTCATTTAAACGGATAACTTTAATTATAATAGTATGTTATTTATATAAGATACCGAAGTGAATAGAATAAACTCATATGTGATGTACAAATTTTAGACTTCAAAGATTTCTGTAAAGCTCTTTTAAATTAATTTGATAAATATGAAATGGGCATACTTCAGTAAAAGAAACTGTAACAACAAGTTTACTTAAAATCTTAAATCTATGCGTTGGGAAAAGCAAAGATAATGTTAACTCCAATCGGACTTTCTCCATAAAAAAATTCTGTACATCTCTTGCGTGCACAGTTTTTTAATCTTTTACCAACTGACTTACTTGTAAGTAACACTCATTAAAAAAATTACATAAAATGACAATTTTAACGAATACTCTGGGATATTTAACAGGAAATACTACTTTTTTAAATCCAATCTTCCAACATATATGACAGCATGGCTTCTATGATAAGCATTTTAGCGTGGAAGGCGTACATAGTTTTATAGCAGAAGTTAGGTTTTCAGCTGACATTTTGATCGGATTGTGAATATTTTCTTCTCTGTTCAGAAATTGTTGTTGTTGCTAATACCACCTGTCTAACTTAGTCAGATCGAGGCACACAAAATTCATCATCTCATCGGGCTAGATTGAACGCCTGTCGTTAGTTGTAGCTTTGAGCTCCATGTTAAGGACAGTACGATTTGGCTCGGTTCTACCATAATTTAGAAGAACACCCTGAGAGTTGTCAGGGACCTCCCCCCTCACTTCTACTACCAACCTCACGAGAGGACTTGTGGCTCGACGGCTATTTAGAGTACCCCCATGCCACGAAGGCACGATACATTTAAAAGCATCCATGTCTTCTCCGTGATTAGAATCCAGGCCATACGACACATCAGTCAGCGTCGCTAACTACTATTCCGGATGGGTGCCACTCAGAAATAGTAGTTAATGTCAAAATGTGTCTAATTTTGTATATTAATGAAGGGTTTAGGAAAAGATTTGACTATTTATTTCAAATGTGAGTAGTGCATATTATTAAATTTAAAGTTAAATAACTTCGTGGAATGGACAGCACCTAAATGTTAGAACAAGAACCGTCCCGTCCGTGTGCCTTATTTTTGTTTTTTGTTGTTGTAAAATCATCACTATAGTGCAATAGACTTATGCTGCTGTTGTCATTTCTTTTTATCTTATTTTTTTTGTTTTATTTTTTATTGATTTATTTTAACGTTTTCAAAGAATTTTGAAACTGATATTTTTCCCAATTAAATCAAATATTTCAAAATTTAACAACATTTTAATTTTTTATGTGTAGCAGAGGTTTAACTATAATTGGAGGTTTTCAAGGTGCTAATATTATTATTATTACTTCCTTTTCTTAGAAAGTCTCGAAAATGAAGCTCGGTTTTCAAGAGGCTTTGGATTTATTGCAGAACCTACCATCTGAAAGCTGTGACATACTAACAGAAGATTTTTCAGATGAAATCCAAGCAAATAATATGCTGGAATTTTCTTTAGATTCTTAAGAAGAAGATCAAGAGAATGAACAAGACACAAGGTGCATTAGTTCATGTTAAGAAAATACATCATTTCTAACCCCAGTATGCAGTGTTTTAAAAACATTCAATAAAAAGCTCACTCAAAATGCCCAACATGTAAAAAATGTCTTTGTATTAAGGAAAATAAGAAATGTTTCTTTGAATATCATTAAATTAGGTTTATGAGTAAATCCTTCTTTTATGTGTAAAAAAGTAAATACATTTTAAAAATTTCATAACCTTCTAAAATAAGTATTTTGTGCTGTAAAAGATTAGTGTTCTCTGATTATTTAGGATTTTTAAGAGCTAAAACAGTATTTTGGTCTTTTCGTATTATAAGACTTTATAGACTGACGGTATTTTAAAGTATCAATTTAGTTAGTTAGCTCTAACGGATTAAATTTCCCAAAGTTGAGTACTTTATTTATGTGTATCTCTTAATTTTCAATGTAGTGATTCAAAATTTTTGCTTGAAAAAAATTGCAGTATATAATAATGCGGTGGATAAAAGGTTAATTTATTTTATAAATTGTAACTTTGGGTCAGTCTTCGACTATGGTTACCTTAGAATTAATAATTTAAAAAGTCCCTTAAACACGGAATATGTGATCAACTGCATTATAAGAAATATAAGGTAGATAACCAAACAAAAGGTAGATGCATTTTCATTTTTAACTGCGTTCAGATTATTCTATTGGGCCCACGGGTTGATCTATTGTAGTGTCCTTATCATTTAATTTAAAATAAAATACACAATATTGCTGTCAAAGAAAAATATATGAAGATAATATTCTAAGATTCGGACTCACTTTTGGCTCAATATTTCGATGCAACAATTAAAAAACTTTAAATTGTAAAATATGTAATAGCAACGAAGTAATCAACAAACATATTAAATTTAATAACTTAAAGATGAAGAATGAAGAACAATGTTAAATTTAATTCTATTCTTTTTGAAGTTTCCTTTACACATTAAGTTCTTTTCAAAACCGAGAGCATTTTAATTACGAGAATTTTTTTATATAAATTAATTCAGAAATGTCAAGGAAAGTTTAACAAGATGAATATTTCCATATTATTATGTTCAAAACCTAGATCTTGAAATTATATCCTTTTCATAATTTGCTTACATCCGTTGATCAATTTGAGGGATGGAATATACTTAATTTCTGTCTTTTGCACGTATGAGGAACATCAGAGCGCTACTTGTAATCATAATTAAATCTTTTTTTGTAGTTTTTAGCCATTATTTTTTATAGCATTAACAACATATTTTCGACTAGTGCAATATATCTGGAAAAATCTTATGATTTATCCTTAACAAAAATTATGGCATTTCTCAGAAAGCGAATTTCTTTTAGTCCCATAACCAGATTAGAAACTCCATGAATAAATGATCGAAATTGTAACCATTACTAAAAACTGATTAAAAAAAGAAGCAATTGTTTTATGATGTTTTTTTTTCGTATGAAGTATATTTTAGATTCCAAATGGTTATACGTTTAGCAATAATAAAAAAATAATCTGTAGCAATGCTTCATATATATGAAGATATAATGTCATGCTATTAAATGTAAATTTCATGATAATTTAAGTGAGGAAATGTTAGAATATATAAAAAGAGAGAGTTATTGAAGCCTTCCGCTCTCTATCTTTGTATATATATATATGTATGTATACATATGTGTGTATGAGTGTGTATGTGTGCGTGAATGGTATGCATTACTTAAATGCCTGACTTGAAGTAAATATTTACCAGTTTAAAGTGGAGCAAGACAAACCCTTCTTGAAATTTCTAAATTAAAGTGAAACCAAAGAATTATTTTAAGTATAACAACAACTGTTTTATGTTTTAGATAAGGCTTCTGAATAATCAAAACACAGAGTTGAAATTAATACCACATCCTTATAAAAATCATTTAAGTTTTGTACATATGAAATTTTTCTGTTGAAAATGCAAAGGTAGAAAAAGAAAATAATTCACTGGCTTTCTAAATCTTTATTATAAAAAAAATGTTAATAATAGATTAATGTAAAGAATTCAAAAAGAATTAGATCATAATTCTAGCTCAGATACTTTACGAACCTGAAGACATTTTTGAGGTATCCTCTCTTCTAAAATGTAGCATATAAGGAACTCAGTCTATCTAATAATTTCCCACAGGTCTAATTAGGCACGCTTCCAGGGGGGCAAGCTTAGAATCCAACCGGTTCGAAAGTTGTGTGTCTTTAATTAAAAAGATCATCTCAAAAGTGTTCTCACTTAAGCTCTGAGAAAGGAGGGATCTTTAGCCACCCCGAAGTTCTGCAGAACCGTTTCGAAGTCGTCATTGCTATATCCGAGAGTAAAAAAAAAGGGAGACAATTCATGAGCAGCTGCTTCGTATGGAAATTTTGAAATGAGAAAACTTCACCTTTTATTAATGAACACAAGGTTACAAATATTGAAAAATGAATTGATACAATATTTATCGAGATATATTTATACATTTATCCTTTAGAGAATATTAATTAAATTTAAAAAATGCAGACATAGAAAATTGTAATCAATCGTGTAAGCTTAATATTTTTTTATGAAAATAGATTCCATATTATAATTATATTTTCGGTATATTTAATTAAAATGAGAAAATAAAGATATGGATAAAATAAGGTAACTGAGAAAATCTTACGTAAAATGTAAATATAAATGAAATGAAGAAAATGGCAATTCTTATCGTAAAAAAAATTATTTTATACCTAGATATAAGTTAACAATGTTGTAATTATATATATGAAGTATTCTTCTGAACTCTAAGCAGTGACATAAGACAAAAAAAAGTATGGAATTCGATTTCACTTGAAATTCTTATAAGAATAACACAATTTATTTCTATAATGCAACGCCTACAATATATTATAAAAAAGAATTTACAAAATATTTTGAAAAAAAAAATATTTGAAATAATGTTTAAAATATATATTTCCATTTTCTTTTATTTTACGAACTTAAGATGGTTAGATGCTTTAAAAATATATTTGTTAATACACGTATATGTTTTACGTGTTAGGAACAATATTTAAGAATACATTTTCACAAAATACCTAAAGTGATTTAATGATTTTCTTATATCTTTGAATGATCGCAAATCCAGCAATTTTACGTTTTAATTCTTACTAGCAATAGCTGCTATGATGTATAATGTTCATGACTTTAGAGAACCGATCATTGCTTTCCTTAAACATATTTATTGAATGTAAAGATAATATGATTAAAAAGTTGCGAAAGTTTGGGGTGAAGTAATTCCTTAGGTAATGAAAAGAACTAAAAATATGTTAATATTTAAATTAAGGGTGTTGAACTCACTGCCGGCAGCCCGTATGTGGCCCACAGGGAACATCTTTGCGGACCGTCAATGTACCCTAAGATTATTTAATAATCTAAGATTTTTTGCTATAATACATTATGAATAAATCTTTAAGTAATACTGAATTGCATGAAATATCCACAGAAAAAAATACAAATCTTTGAACTGAATTTGAAACAAGATTTTAATATTCTAATTCTTTGGAAGACAAATTTTGTAATTGTTTTTTGATTTTCTCAATAAATATACAAAGCCAGATGTTCGAGATTCAGTGCGATTCAAATTTGAAGGTGAAATTCATTGAAGTGCTTGTGTTCCTGAATTTTTACTAATATTTAGCAGTCACGGTTTGTAAATACTCGAAAATTCGCATATTAAATTATTTGCATGTGTGGAAGTACTTATCAGTGTGAGCAATTATTTTCAGTTTTGAAGGGAAATAAGTCTCCTATTAGAAAACGTATTAACGACGCTCCCTTGTGTCTGATTTGTAAGTAATCATTACGAACAAAAATTCTTCCGAAATAGGAAAACATGTAGCATAGGAGAGATGTCAAGTGTTAGGATGTAAAAAGTTGTTCTGAATTTTTCTTGCTCTTCTATATGGGTTTATTATAATGAATTTTTTGAAATAACCCAACGCTTCTATGAATATCGATTACTTTTTTGAGGCTCACCTAAAGTTAAACATTGTTTTCTCTGTCCAAGATAGCATTTGAGTTTGACACCCTTGATGTAAATAAAATGAACAATTTTTACTCTTTAACGTAACTATATAAAATATAATACATACCATTAGTTTTTTCAAATTGTCTCGTTTACTGTGATGTGTTCTTCTTTAAAACAATAATAAATCTTTATGAAAATAATAACTATCATTCTATCGCTGCACAAATAAAACAATTTTTTGGTTAGTTAAACAGTAGGAAAATATAATATGTATCATTATTATTTCTTTCTCAAAATTAATTTTAGAATAGTCTCAGGAAATCTCTTTAATATTCTCTAAAATTTCTACGAAGATGATTATATAGTTTCGTAGATATGCTGTTGTTTCTTACCGCAAGCCCCACAGTTTGAAAAAGGCTGCATTGAGTAATACATTTACATTCCAGATCTTAATTTTATGAATAAATTTATTTTAACTTATAGTACAGATATTTCAAGTTTCTTTACGATAAATTAAATTGAAATTAGTTTTATGGACATTATACGTATCTTTATTTTGTAATAAGCAGATAATATAATTTTTGTTTGTTTATATTTCCATTTATTCTTCTTTCGTTTGAAATTTGATTTGTTTTTGTGGACTTTTTAACACCTTACTATTTGTATCTGAAACTGTAATAAGTAAAACTTCCTCGCGCAATAATTTTTTATTTATGCTTTTGCCTCTTACATCATAATGCATCTAAAGTATTGTATTGATTTTTCAAAAGAAAGTTTTTATTTATTTGCATTGACTTATTGTTACCTTACCTATTGTTTGCGAATTAATGATTCTTGTCTGATTCATTCTTTTTTTTTATCCAAAATGGGGAAGTATTTTTGTTGTACATTTCCTTCAATTCATTCTTTTTATGTGTTGTTTTATTATTTGTATTTTAAATGTTGTCCTTGACGGATTTCTAATATTCATTAACATTAGTTCATTATATATATATATATATATATATATATATATATTGTTATATTGGATGTTTGATTTTTTTTTGACTATACATTGTGTCTCATTCCATATTTTAAGTAGTGAGATAATATTTAAATTTAAGTTATTTTAAACATATTTGCTGTAATTTCTTAAAACGTTTTTTTTTTTAAAAAAATGCTGTTTAACACAATGAAGGTAATGGTTTTCCCTTATGGGAACGAATTTGATGATTAAAAAATCTCATCAGAGAGTTTGATCTTTTTTGGTGTTCAAGCATTACCTATTGCATGGTAATTCTTTAATGTGAGTTAATTTTTTTCTTATTTCTGTCACATGATATAAAAATAAGAGGGGTTCTCCATATATAATACTGGTTGAAGTACCCGTTCTTCGCACTGGGTTAAATTTTTTTAACAAAGTAAAATTCAGTTTTTTTCTGCAAACATGATATATTTTAAAGATGATTGAGCCATTACAGTGAAGTGTATCCAAAAGTTAAAAATAATTTTCTTTTATTAGTATAGATTAAAACATTGTTTGAACATTTTGGAAATGATTGGAAATTACACATACAAATATTAAAAAAAAAGTAAATGTAATTATATATAGTAAAGCCCTTAAGGTACCCGATACCCTAAAATTGTAAATGTTGCCAAAAATTGACAAATTTTGTTTATGATTTTACTTCATACGACATCTTTTTAGCTTTATAAAAATACCAAGTTTATTATTTTCCGTTCACTAGAACAAAAACTACAAGTGTTTAAGTAAAAGCGGATGCCATTACTTTTAAGCAAGATGTCATTTTAAAACGCGTTTTATTTGAAATGTGTTTTTTTGAAAGTACTCAAACGGGGCCAGCGATAACTAAAAAAGTTTTGAAAATAAATAACTGAAATTTTTCCTGTAAGTTTTGTATAATAATAGAATTCCTTTAACCTACATATTTATCGATCACTGTTTTATTACAAAATTTACAGTCCCTTATGGGAATATTATCACTGTTTTTTTAAGCAATTTCATATAATAACTGAGATAAAGGTCTCTGGTTTCTGTAAAAAAGAAAGTATCTCTTATCCTGAAGGTCATTTCAAAAAGGAACAACATAGCAACACATTAGAATGAAAAAATTGAAAATTTGTTCTTAAACTTTTGGTACAGAATGGGCCGAATTTATGCTATTTTTTGTTAATTTTTACCTATTTTTTCCCCCATTTTAGTAATAATAATTTCTTTTTCTCCTTTTAATTTTGCCATATTTTTCTTAAAATGTACTAAACAAATCTAAAAATAAGAAAAAAAATCCCTATATCTCTATTTTTTTTAAAAAAAAGTTGTCGCAACCAGTCGGATACCTTAAGAATTTTTGTTAAATATATTTTTTAACGATGTTTTAAAAATCTTTGTAAATTTAGTAATATTTAATGAAAAATGTATTCAATATCTAAAATATGTAACAATTAAGGATGATTTTCTAATTCAATTTTTGAATATAGGATGGAGTTTCAGATTAAAGGAAAATGCTGGATTTCAATACTTTAAAGCAGGAAAGAAAAAGAAAAAAAACGTGGATTTAATTGAATGTAAAATACATAAAAAATCTCTTTCTACAAAATGACTCACTTTGAGTTAAAATTCTGAGATCTTGATTTAATTCCTGTTAAAATGCTACAATAATATCTATGGAATTATATAGAAATTTAAGTCAAATGAATGTTTTTCTTTCAATCACTGCATTTGAAGTTTGTTTAAATGAATTGTTCATCTTTAATGAAACAGAAAATACCGGCAATATTTTCTTCTTAAAGATGGTGTTGAAACATTATAATGATAATAGCTTTTATTTTGGAATTCATTGCACAAATGGTAAGGGAAATATTAATTTTAATAATAAGAAAATCCATATAAAAACAACTTATATTATAAATTAAACTTTAGTGAAAGAAATATGTGTTATGAAATGAAGTTAAATCTTTATTAAAGAACTAAAATGTAAATTTACTTTAAGGCATTTTCTAAAGTACTAACAATATTTTCACATGATTCGTAATTTTTTTTCGTTCACAAATACTATTTTAGAAAAAATACTCCCTTATACATTAGAGCTTTATTTTTTTAAAAAAAATATTAGCGGCATTTTACACTTGTACTAATTATATGTTGCGGAAAATAATAAGTTTGGACTTATATCGAGAATCTGCTTATTGTATAGAATTGCAAACTCTTGTGGCGGTATCTAAATAAGCCAGTAACAGCCTTCATACAGGAATGACCAGTTTTGTCCAGTGGTATGTTACGTGCTTATGAATCCAAAGGTCGCGGTGCACAATGGTGACCTTAGCTGAAAAGAAAAACGCAAAAACTTCTGATGTGTCAAAGTGACATCTACCTGCAAGAAATACAGGCAAAATCGTCGGACCCACTCGAGGCAGCAAGCAAAGTCGTCAGACTCACTTGACGCAGCAAAAAGAAGCAGCCAAACGTATTCAGACTCACTTGAAGCATTAGTAACAACTATCACACTCGCCATAACAACAAATATCTCGTTCGTTCACCTATTCACCGACTCACTGGTGGGGGAGTACTGTGGCGATTTCTAAATAAGCCAGTAACAGCCTCCGGACAGGAGTGATAATTTTTGTCTAGTGGTATGTTACGTGCTTATGAATCCATAGGTCACGGGTTCTAATTCAGCACACTCTTAAAATTTAGCATTAACCGTAACATAATACTCGAATATGTTCCATACTTTTTGAATTATTACACTCAAACATATACAAATATTTTCAAAATATGTTTCATTGATCTTACAGAAATATACATTATGTTCTATTCCTACATTATTAATGAATTTGAATATGGATTGGATTCAAGTTCCATGAAATACGAAACAAATTAATTGTTATTATACAAAATTCTTAATATAGATGTTAAAATTAATTAGCTTTACTTTAGAAATGGAATATTTCTGTTTATGTTTTTAATTTTGATTTTAAGCAATGGACATAAAAAGGAGCTATTTTTAATCCTCTAAAAGGAAAGTAGATGCTGTAACACCATGACATATTCCATGTAAATAATTCAAGAAAGTTCACGTTCCTTTAAATCATTAATCAACCAATAAGGATCCCACAAAGTACAATTTTCACTATTTACGAACTAGAAATCCGTTTCAAAAACTCTTGTTTCCTCTCGAATCTCGTTTGGCTTTAAAATCTCGATTTCACTCTCGCTCGTGACAACTCCTTTAAGGGAATCTTGCAAAGCATTTATTTTAAAGATTTACCATTTTATGAAACTTTTTTGTAGAAATTCTGATTTAAAAACGTGGTGTTTTGACGACACATTTTATGAATTTAGTTATTTTAATCAAGAAACAATGCTTCCTATTTCTCTAAAAATATCGCTTATCATTATCAAAATGATCCTAAAGTTTATTTGCAAAAAATAAATTGAAATTTTTAACTTTTCTTTCCCAGCTTTTTTTATAAAAACCTCTTTACTATCCGTATAGATATTGCATCATACTAACACTTAAGTAATACAAATTCATTTATAAAATATATTCTCATTTCATTTGTATCAAAGTAAAAAAAAAATTAAAACATTTTTCCTCTAATTTTACTGGCATTCGTTTATTTAGCTGAAAAAAGGACCCAAATAACAATATAGTTAATATCTTATCATAAAAGAACAATAGTAAATTAATTCTGCTGATTTATTCTACCCTATAGCTTCTCCAATGTCGAAAAAAAAGAACATTTTTGAGTGAAGCAATAAATGAAAATTTTATTTTTCTCTAAAATACTTCTGCCTTGGAAAAACACAATAAAAGAGGCTAGAAAAAACACGCGTGCTATCACATGTTGTGTATTACAGCTGCTTAAAATTGCTTTTTTCTCAGTTCAAATGCGGAAAAAATGCGTGTTCCTTAAAAAAAGAAAGTTACTATGATGACGAGTATAGTTTTCTTGTACCAAGGAACAAAATGACTACAGCTAGCTCTGTATTCTTCTCTGAGTGTATTTCCAAGACAGCATATTTAAGATTTTTGTATTTTTCTTTTCAATATTTTGAAATTTGTTTTATGTTTATGTGATTTCATTTAGGGTGTTAATTCAACTTTTATGTTTAACATTCTATTTTGCTGGAAGAAAAATGTATTATTTTTTTTCATATTAAAGGAATGGAATTCAATATACTATTCTTCAATATTGCTTGATTGTAGAATTTAATGACATTTTTTTAAATGCTTATAAATAAATTTGAATGCATGAGCTTTCTAGTTTTGCAGAAATTCTAATTACATCTTAAAAGTAATAATTTCAGGTGAGAGTTAATATTATTCAGAGGAAATATGTATTTCTTAAATATTTTTTGTTACACACTTCAATTTGAGTTAATACTTAAAACGTATGCAGCTTACTAAAAAAGAGTTAACTCATACAAACACCCACAATAAGAGTTTTTTTTTTAATATTCAGTTAATTCCTTAAGTTGTTGTTTCTAATCCTCCAATCTCAGACAATGTGGCAAAAAATCCAAAAGATTATTGACTCTAAAATTTTTTGAAAATAGGGCATCCGAAGTAAGATTTGTCATGATATACCAAATAAAAGAAAAAGTATGTTCTGCATTTTCTTGATGGTTAAAGAGTTTAGTAAATGTGACTAAGATCTTGCCTTCCATGCAAAAAGGTAACCTTGGTAGTTTAGTGGTCAAGGAAATGACTCGTGCCAGTGTGGCATGAGTTCGAAACTAGTACCGCTGAAGACTCCCAGGGCGCAGAGTTCTGCATCAAGAACATGCAGAATAGTTTGTTCTGAATTCTCTTGATGATTAAGGAGTTCAGTAAAATTGACTACAATCTTGCCTTCCAGGCAAAAAAAATGACCGTATTACTTTAGTGCTCAAGGAAATGACTCGTGACCAGTGTGGCATGAGTTTGAGACTAGTACCACTGAAGACCCGCAGTGAAGAGTTGGCCGATGCATGTTAAACACGTTGAGGCTTAATTGTACTCCCGTTGGCGTGGTATAGAACTAAGGAGATGGATTATACCAGCTCTGTCATCCGTTTCACTCGACCATGATTTAAAATTATGAGGTCTGTCGCCAAAAGTTCTCGAATAAATGGACCATCGTTAATATTCACTCACTCACTCCAAACAAAAAGAGACACTTAGCGAGTCCAATGGAATTTTACCAAAATGATTTTTGGAAGTTTTAAGAAACTAAAAGAAGTGGTAACGGTCTAGCTCTCATCCAATATACCAATCATGATGGAAGTTTCTACCCTGTTCTGGTACTCTGAAAGAGAAGGGGTCATTAACGTTGCACCTTGAAAGTATTCCAATGCTTTTGGCAATAGGCATCATTTTGCACCATGGTAAAATTATGAAGACTAAACTGGATCATTTTTCAATATTTTACACTACTCCAACCTTAAGGCATTGGATTCGGTCTAATTTAAGATTAAGTTTTCTATAAGATGGATTTTTTGAGGCATCAGGACTCACACCGGCATATCAACAACGCCAGCCATAAAATCGGTTCTATGACTCATCGGTTTTTGTGGCCCTTCTGGGAATCTCACAGAGTAAATAGTTCTCGGAAATGTGAGTGGAAGAAAAGAAAGTCAGTTCATTACAACCTTCTTAATCAGTGTGTTTGTCAAATCATTTCCGTGAATGTTTACAAGAAAGAAGATCCACGAAGTACGAATATCGTATGATTATGAAATCAATCTCATCTTGCGAAGAATAGAAATGTCAGTCTTAACCATCGATGAGGAATTGAAACAGTTTCAAATCTAGATCAAGACAAACAGGCACTCAACAAAAGAACCTGTCAGCTATGACAACTATAACGCAATTTCGCATTGAAGCATCTAGGCGAGGTTGACAGAAATAGGTCAATAAATTCTGATTTAAGTCCATCTCATTTTTTTAAGAATTGTAGTGGATGGAAAGCGGTGATGGGCCCGTTTCTGAGAAACCTACGACCAAAAGGGTTTTCAACGGATGTGATAAATGCAGAACTTTTGTGCCATAAAAACATTCGAACACACTCTGTGTTGAAGTAGATAAGAGCAATTACAACCACATGAGGCCATGCATATGAGCTCCTGCACATGCAGTCGAACAATACAGTCCTGCTATCCCCTCCAAAAATAAAGGGGACTTCAGTGGGTGTAAGTCGTTTTAGTCATTTAACATTCCATAGCCGCATTCCATTCCCTCCGACAAAATGAGGGCACATATGTTTTTCTCTAGCTTCATCATGTTTAATTCTGTAGAATGATAAGTGCTTGAGGTACAGTGTTTTAAATATGGACCACTCAACTTTCTTCAATGATTGCACATGCGCATTACACAAAAAAGATTAATGGCACTCAGCAGGGTAAAAATCTTGAAATGCTCGATTTTGAGTTTTTCATATTTCTGAAATCTGTAATTGATAACCTTTCTATGGATACAACACATATGCCATATTTTCAATTACAAGTATGTCAAAGTGACTTTTAAAAATCATCAACTGGCGGATCACGCCCACTTTTGATAGATATTTACTTTTAAATATCCTGAAACAGTTGCAAAGCCTTCTTTTTGTTTATTCATACGCAATGAACTCTAGATAACGGTATAACTGTGCGATTAACAGTCGAGACTTTGGTGGGATTTATAGTTAGATGGTTGTAGTGATTTTAATTATAATTAATGTTTATTACGAAAAAATCAAATGGATAACTTTTTTTTCAAGATAAGACTTTTTTGTAAAAATTACTGTTTTCTAATTTTTTTTTTTGAATTGTATTCTAAAAAGGAAATTCTTCTATATTTATTGTATGTGAATACACTGGAAGCTTACATTATATATTTATTTGTATACTTGTGCATACTGAAGTGATATTTTGGAAACATTACAAAAACATTTAGCTAAAGAGACATGTCATGACAAATTTGAATAAATTCAGTTATGATAAGTAATTTTTTTTAAAAAAATCTAAATATATTTAAAAAATAGCACTTCAGCATAAGTATAAATGTTTCTTTATTATACAGGCAAGTTTTTAAACTTAAATATTCAAATATTTTTGTATGAATGGACCTACAGATTATCCAGATATGCAATACCATTTGTCGTTGGAAGAAGTTGGTTACATACATAACCAACATACATAGATATCATGTTTAAAAACATAAAAACCGTTTTATTTTGGCTGTTTTAGAAATCATTTGTTTAGTTTAAAGAAACTTTTGAAATTTAAAAGTTTTAGAAACTTATGTTTGTATCTGAACACACAAAACACTGATGAAAACTTTCGAAATGACGTAAAATCATGTTTTCTCAAATGCACACCAAAACCATATAGATAAATTTTTTCACATTATATTTAAGATGATATATGGTCTACTTTGATATTTGCAATACATAAATGCTACAAATTCTTCAAACATTTATACAGATTTTGTGATAATAGATGTAAATTTTACAAAATATCTCGTTAAACATAAACTGAAAAATGTTAAGTATGTTTTTCTGAGAATTTTAAATATTTTTGGTTTCTTATTTTACTTAAAATATATTGACTTGATGCTATTGTTGAATAAAATGTGGCAAATACATGTTGTGATTCATAATTTTTGTGATGAAGTGACATTTCATATAAAAAATGCATTTTCCGCAAAATAAAGTATTTCAAACAGTTGTGTATCTTTTTCTCAGAATTGATTGAAAGGATCCTCATGCAGATTTCAATAAACATTACTGATATCTAATTATATATACTGAAATGTGTGTGTGTGAGATTTTAATAATATTCTCAAAATATTTTCTTAGTTGTCACTTATCGTGAAACAAATGACAATTTTTTTCAATATATATATATACACTGGTGTGCAAAAATTAACGACGAAGTCGAAAAATTAGCATATCAGCTGAACGAAGAGACAGAGCGGACAGAAAGACCAATCAGGAGATTAAGTGAGTGATGTACGGTAGCACATGCGCAGATATGCAGGTAGATGTTATGGGGGAGTGTCTGAGTAGTAAAGCATGTTGTCGGTGTATAAGATTAGTATTTCTGGCAAAGAGATTGCACACCATATAGCAGTTAAAATCACACCGAGTTGCTGCCTCTGCGAGAAATGGCGAATAATCAATCTGTTAGACAACATCTGGATGCTTTTACCGAGGTCGAATCATTGGGAAGTTGGAGGAAGGTCGCAGTGTGACAAGTGTGGCTGCAGCGTTCGGAGTTGCTCACAGCATCGTTTCACGACTTTGGAGACAATTTCAAACTACAGGAACAGCTATCCGGGGGTTCAGTAGTGGTCGTCTACGAGGAACTACACCCGCAGATGCCGTATATTGCCTTACAGGCCAGAAGAAACAGGCGGCAGACAGCGGGAGAAATCGCTAGACACACGACACAGGCGACTGGGTGACCGATATCGCGTTTTACCGTGGCCAGAAGACTGCACGGTGGTGGTCTGTTTGCACGACGCCCTGTACGGTGTGTACCTCTAATGCCTGCCCATCGGAGAAGGCGTTCTCTGAGGTGCCGGGAACACCGGAATTGGAGAGACAATGAATGGGGACGAGTACTCTTTACAGATGAGAGCAGATTCAGTCTGAGTAGCGATTCTCATCGCATACTCATCTGGAGAGAGCGTGGAAGCCGCAATCATCCCTCGAACATCATTGAAAGGGACAGGTATGGAGGTGGCGGTGTTCTCGTTTGGGAGGCATCATGCTTGGTAGTCGTACAGACCTTCACATCTTCGACGCAGGTTCAGTCAACGGACCCGTTATTGTAACGAGATTCTTCTTCCATATGTGCGTCTTTTTAGAGCGCTATGGGTCCGCAGTTCCTTTTCATGGACGACAATGCACCATGTCATGGCACAGTAGCTGCTGATAGCTCTTAGAGAGTGAGGATATTGAATATGGATTGCCGCACGATCTCCGGATCTCAATCCCATCGAGCCTTTATGGGATTTTCTAGGCAGACGCTTGGCACTCGTACCTTACCACCAGTAACGATTCCGGAGCTTCAATTGGCGCTGCAAGACGAATGGGCAGCAATGCTCAACAACTCATTGACACCCTCATTCTCAGCATGGACAGACGCTGTGAAACCTGCCTAGCAGTCAGGGGAGATCATATCCCTACTAAAGACGGATATTTCTTGCTGCACACCCATCACAGGGATGTTTCGGCTTCAGTCGCATTGCGCTCCATGCTACTTTTTCAATAAAGCTTCTTTTTATCCTCTGATTTCTCTTTTAGTAATGTTGCTTACATTACTCATGTCCTTACGTATTGGGATCTTACGGTATTAAATGTGTTGATTTGGAATGCTTTTGTACAAAATTATATTGAAAAAACCGTCTCGTCCTTAATTTTTGCACACCAGTGTATATATAACATTAGCGATATAGGGGGTACCGACTACTCTTAAGAAAATATGGAATAAACATTTTAGAGTACAAAATAATATCGAAGTTTTTCATCACTTTTTAAAACATCACTGAAAATTATATTCAAAATTTATTGCAAGTCAAAAAGCTTATGCAAATTACTGCAGATTAATTAAATATTACTGTATTCCACTATAATGACATGGGAAGATTCAAAGTAATTTGTAAACGTATTTTTATTCATTTATAATAGAATTTAACGGTATGGGAAGCTAGTAAATTTGGGTTAAACATGCGGTGGAGAACTGAGCCACAAAAGTTTAAGAAGCATGCATACGAGAATTAAACAGAAAGTGATCTGAGAATGAAAATATTCTGATTATCAAAAATAATTCACATATTTTTTTATTATAAATCTTTTTATTTATTCAAACGTTTCAACAACATACATAACAGCAATAACTTGCATTCAAACCTTTTTGCTAAGTAATATTTGCATCACGTTCACAGTAAAGGTGAGGATGGATATAATTTTACTAGGCAGGACTACTTATGCGTACTGAAAAAATATCTTTAAGGGATGAGATGTTCTATGATAATTCAATCTGTCTCTGGCCTTTTTAGCTATTTTCTGAATGCTATATTGTTTTTCAAAGTTCAAAACCGACATTCATCAGTTGATCAAACTCTTTTGCTTTTTTGCTTTTAGCTTTAAATTTCTCTCTTCATTCATCTTATTTTCTTTACTCAAAGTTTCCTAATCCATTAGGTCTAGTTGTCATGTTTCCATTCATTGATGACACACAGGGTAATTAATAATAATTATTTTTAAAATCTCAGATCACTTCTTAAACTTGCCACATCCCCTGGACTAATGTTGATTCCTTAACTTTTTTTTTTTTAGGAAAAATTTCCTAAATGTGATACAGTTATGCTTCTACAGCAGTACTTTTCAAACTTAAAACATTTCCGGCCCAGTTTGCAATCATAACTTTCCCCTCCATACAATAACAATGTATTGAATTCAATAATGTTCTTTGACGTTAAAGCTAACTACGATTTTAATTAAAAATAGTACATTTTATCAAGATATGTATTAAATATTGTATATGACAAACCAATGTAGGGCCACTAGTATTTATTAAACTTGTTCTTAACTTTGTATTAAAAAATTAATTATCAAATACATTAGGCAGCACTGATAAATTTAAAAGTATATGATAACATTGTAAATGCACATTTTATTTTTATAAAGTCAGAATGTATTTTGTTTTTCTTCCTTTCAGTAAATTAAAAAATTTTATAAAAAAATAATCTTTTATTTATTCTGATATGCTTACCCCACGCACATGGTTATGAAGCCCCCGAGGGGAGTGCACCCACAGTTTGAGAATAGATGATGTACAGAGTTTATTCGCTGTATGTATTTATTACCAATGAACTTCAAACTTCATCGATGTCTCCATACTAACACTTCCTAACCCCTAACGTATAATGAATTCCCCTTTTAACTTGGAGATATTTTGATATACCAACTAGTGTTTAGGCGTGCATAACATCTAAATGTGGATCAACATGCCACTCAATTTATCTCTATAGTTGATAATACAATACAGCTTCCAAACAGGCAATAGGTTTTCACAACAAAAGCATGGCTTGTCAAAATCATTAATCCATTTCGGGAGTTGGAGGCATCTGTACTTAGATGGATTTACCAATATTTAAATAAGGACAACGGATCTCAATGACTTCATTTGCATTTGTCAACCAACTCTATTTTCGTAAAACAGAATACCTCGTCGATCTACTGTTTGAATAAATCTCCAATATCCATGTAATCTGGAATGATATCCGTTCAATAAGCTTCTGAATAATACGCCCTGGAAAGTGGGAATATGTCCTCATGTGTCTGAAAGATAGTTTTCCGAAGGTACATAAATGGGGAGGGGGGAATACAGCTCTTGCAATTTTCCCGTCTAAAGCATTTCATAATTTTGGCTAAGAGTTTTTTGAACTAAAAAATAACATGTATAGAACGAAATGTAACAAGATTAGCCCTAATCTGTGTATGTGAAGTTAAATTTATAAAAAATTTTATATGATATGTAGTATTTTTAAGTATATTAATGTATGTCAACGTTTCTCAAACTGTGGGGCGCGCCTCCTTAGGAGGAGTCATAACTCTGCGAGTGGAACACGATCATATTGAAAAGTCATAAACAAAACATTATTTAAATATCAATTTATTGAAAGTAAACAAACGAAATACATTCTGACATGATAAAAAATAAAATACATATTTACACTGATATGAAAAACTTACTGTATCATTACTGCACAATGTATTTCATAATTAATTTAACAATGCTACAAAAACAAGTTTAATAATTACCAGTGCCCGCATTGGCTTGTCATATATAAAATTATGTACAAAAATTATAACTTATCTAGATAAGTTGTACGATTTTTAATAAATTCATAACTGTCAATAAAAAGTTGAGCGATTCGCTCCCCAATGCACTGCTTTCTATGTAGGCACGCGCATGTGATGTATGGGGGGTGAAGAAAAGGAATGAATAAGGAAATCCTCTGAAATAACTAAATTCTTCGCAAAAACTGTCAAGATCTTTCTATTGCATTCCAAAGCCTTCGGAATAATTTTAAGGATAGCAGTGCACAGAAAAGTTCGTACTTCGGAAAGACGAATATATACGTCCAGGGCAATTAACGTCTTGTCTGAGTGAGACGTTTATATACGGCGGTTGCAGTTAAGTTGTTAAAGACGTATTGTAAATTTAGAGTCAAAGTATAGTTTTATTGAACTCAATACATTATTATTGTAAGGAAGGGGAGCGCAATGAAAATTACGATTGAATATTGGGTCGTAAATAACGAAAGTTTTGACCTGATGTAAGTGAAAGAGAAGAAGTTATTTATTCTTTATTCTTAACTTGTTTTCAAATATATATATTTTTATATATACATGTGTGCGTGCGTTTGTGTGTGCGTGTAAAATAATTCCCAGTAATTTAATTTTGAGCATGTCTTTAATTTGTAATTGTCTTGGCCACTATGGCATGTGCGTGAATAATAAACTAGCTATCCACCTAAGGATAATTTTTTTGAATTGCATTTATCCACCCAACCAAATCACGTGATTTGAGCTTCCTATAAATACCGAGATTTCTGGAAATTCTGTCATTTCTGCTCTTTGCCCTTGATCATGTAGCCAGCTGCAGCGCGTGGTTTCTTCGTTGTCTTTGTTCTGTGTTGTGTCATCCATTCCTTACTTTATGTTTCAGATGTGCATTTTTGTGTATCTCAATATGTGCAACAAACCGGATTTAAGTAATCACAAGACTACCTCGTCAATATCATTAAACATGAAGCATAGAAACTCATAAAAAATGTATCTATTATTAAGTAATTGATACCACTCGCCAGGAATATTCCAGGAGTACGACACACACACACAAACACACACACAGGAATATATATGCCGTGTTTTCCGAGTCAACACCAAGGCTTTGTGTGTGTGTGTGTTTAAATGGTCTTTATTCAACAAAGACATTTCGGCATCTGCTTGCTAAGAGAAAAACGGACACGCGTTAAGTATAAGTGTCCTTGGCCACTTAGGCAGATGTTCTCAAGTACACTTCTTGTTGAAGAGGTACATCTGAAAGTTAAGCATGACATACGAGGTAAAAAATTAATGGCCGGGATAAAGTTCTGCTTAGGGCCATGTGTTCTTCAAGAGGAAGAAGTGAGTAATCAATTTAATACTTGAAGATGTAACGGAAAATAAAAGTAAAAAGTGGTTTAGGGATTTAATTTTAGATCTAATTTAATTATCCTAAAAATATATATGTGTGTTTGCGTATTATTTTCATGAAAATAATGAAGTTTACAACATGAATTTTGGAAACAATTTCAATATGAAATTACAAAAATGTTATTGACCAATTAAGCTTTGCTTTTCCCACAAACTAATTATGTTTCAATGTACATTTGCCACATTAAACTAAACTTAACTCAGTAACGCAACAGCCAATGGCGAGCCAAGGCGTAATGCACTGTCTAAGTTTTTATAACCTTCAGTAGCAAAGTGTGCACGGTTCCAATCATGTAATCAGTCAGATGTGAAAACACCCAGCATTAGTTCTCAAGTAAGCTTGATACTGATTTGTTGACCCACTTAAGGGATATAATGCTGAGTCTCTCTTGCCCAGACCGGGGCTTGAGCCCTGGACCTTCGGCGTTAAAGCAAAATACGCTACTACTCCGCCCATGTACCTAAAATGCTAAAATAAAGAAATCTTAATAATTTTAACAATCAAAGTTGAATAAAAAAATACTTGTTTTTTTTAAATTAGATTTTTTTACAATAATTAAATTTTTTAATGAATTTTGTATTAAAGTAGTATTTACAATTTTTTTAAAATTACATGGATATGCATATAGAAGTATGTAGTTTTCTGATGCTATAAGACAATGACTTTCAAAGATCCGCACCATCCCATAGAACCTTAACCTAGAGGCACTGTTAAAGTTCGTGTCTCACTCCTGATGGAAGTCATACAGGTAAAATCAACAGTGCAACACGTGCTTTATTCCAATGAGATAAATATACTCGGTGCATTGTCCAGAAAGAAAGTGTTCAGGCTCTTCGTTTTTCACGAGCAAACTGTCACGGGAGCAAGTTTTTGGTTGATGCCACAAATGCAGGATCAAATTGACAAATGCATTATCTAATTACATGGTGCATTACCGCGCTGATTGATATGAGAACTGATTTCAAGATTACACCGATTAACATCTTCCTCACCTACGGATTCTATAAGACGTACTCTACAACATGCCACTCACCTAATTCGCATTCAGAAGTCCTGATTTAACGCATTGTAATTTCTTTCTGTGAAGGAATGCAATGAATTAAGTATGGTCCCTCTCGTTCCTGTAGATTAAAAAGAGTTTTAACAGAGTATCAAGCCACTATCAAAAGCCACTATCGATTTTCGTCTAAACCTGTGTTGACGAAAATTAATTACTAGCCCGATATGTGTCGTGTGACTTCGTGTGAAGGTTCACACGTAGAACATCTGTGGCTGTCTTTAACAAAATGTACAATAATCCCATACAAAATTCTGTTACAAGTAGTTTGCAATACCTTGCTTGGCTCTTGATTTATAGTGCATTACAGTTGTATGCTACTTTATAAATCATCCAATATAATGAATATATTCATTTAACCCTCTATCAACCGAAGGTACTTATAAGTATCACTCACTTTAAAATTATATAGAATACCATCTTTATGAATACTCTGACGATACTTAGCAGGGATATTCTTTTAAATTCACTCTACCAAGATATATGGCAGCACGGGTTCTATGAAGATTATTTTAGCGGGGAAAGTGAATGTAGTTTATAGCAGAAATTGCGTTTTCAGCTTATGTGATGATCGGATTGTGAAGATTGTAATTTTTATTTCGGAAAAGTAGTTAATGTCAAACGCAAAGTGTCTTATTTTTTTGTATGTTAATGAATGCCTTAGAAACCGATTCGACTGTTTATGTTTATTTGAAGTGAACAGTGTATATAATAACTTTTACAGATGAACATTTTTAATTAATAAATTAGCTCTATTAGATTAAGGTAGTCGGTACCCCCTATCCCGCTAATGTTAAATTGAGCATTTTTATGTACCTTTTTTTCCGAAACTATTAAATGTACAGACTTAAAATTTTTTCTGTATATTAATTAGACTTTTTTATTTAAAATTATCAGAAGCTTTTTCAAATATATTGTTTAGTTTTTTTCAAAAACATTCATCGCAACAGTAATTTTTTGAAAAATGTCATTTTATTTCACGATAACTGACTTTTACAAACATATTATGGAACTATTAATAAAGGCTCCGTTCAATATATATAGTTAGATACCAGTAATATTCAGTGAAGATTGCAAGTGCTTCCGCTGAATAGGTTCTGAGAAAAAGGTACACGCATTTTTAAAAACTCCGTTTTGAGATAATTGCATTTTTATTATAAAATGTCACTTCATCAAAAAAATTATGAATTACAATCTGTATTTACACTATTTTTTTAAATATTAGCTTATTATCAATAACTTTTAAGACTTTTTGCTTAGATTTCTCAGAAAATACATATATAGCAATTTTCACTTTTAATCAATCAAGATATTTTATAGCATTTGTAACATTTTTCTCAAATTATACATCAATTTTTGAAGAATTTTCTGTTCTGATACATTATTGTTATCCAATTTGATTATAAATCATCATAAATACCATGTGAAAATGTGTCAATACATGAAAATATGTCTTTGGCAATACATCATTATACGCCATTTCCAAAAGTTTCATTCGTGTTTTATAAATTCACATGTAAACACAATTTCTTAAAGTATCAGAATTAAAAGGATTCTTAAAATATTACATAAATGGTATCCAAAACAACAACAAGAAATCTGATTTTATGTTTTTAAACATGAGATTTGTGTATATGTTTGGTATGTAACAAGTTTTGTGCAACGAAAAAGGGCATTGCATTTTGAGATATATTTATGTACATTTTACTAAGAAACTATTGAACACAAAGCCTAAAAATTTGTGTGTGCATTAACTAAACATTTATCTTTATACAGAAGGGAAAATTTAAAAAAAAAATTAATCTGCCTGTTTAAAAATGTAATTTCTGCACAGTAGAATAATGGAATTTTATAAAAATTTTCCTTTTCTATGTTACGACATCCCCTTTTTAGCTAAATGTCTGAGTAATATCTCAAAAATTTCACTTCAGTGTACACAATATATATGAAATATAAAATAAAAAATTCCAGTTCTGCATACAATAAATTTATAGAAAAAGAAGATAAAAATTAAAAAATATAATCTTTATAAGACAGTAATACATGAATATATGACAATTCGAAAAGTTTCATTAGTGCTTTGTATATTCACATGTAAACACAATTTCTTAAAGTATCAGAATTAAAAAGTTTCTTTAAATATTACATAAATGATATCGAAAATAACAAGAAAACTGTTTTTATGTTTTTAAATATGAAATTTATGTAATTGTATGTGTATAACAAGCTTTACAGGCAACGACAAAAATCATCCCATATCATCACATATATATGTGTACTTTTTCTCAGAAAGTGTTAAATATTAAGACTTCTGATTTAGTCTGAATATTAATTAGACTTTAATATTTATGCTGAAGTGAGATATTTCAAATATATTGTTAAGTTTTTTTTCAAAACCATGCAACATATAAATATTACTATGAATTTCTTGAAAATTTCATTTTTTTCTACCATAAATGCTGTATGTTAAGATATTTTTGGAAAATTTATAAAGGCTCACTTCAGAATATAAAATTTTCTATCAGTTATGTTTCATTGAAATTTTATGATCATCCTTTCATTATTTTCTTAGAAAAAAGCACTTTCATTTTAAAAAAATAAACTTTTGAAAACATGCATTTTTAACATGAAATGTCACTTTTTTACAAAAATTATGAATTACCACATGCATTTGCCACATTTTATTCAACATTAGCATCAAGTCAATATATTTTAAGTAAAATATTATAGAAAAAAGTTTTAAAATTGTCAGAAAATACATACATAGCATTTTTCAGTTTTTGTTTAACGAGATATTTAGTAAAATTTACATCTATTATCACAAAATCTGTATACAATTTTGAAGAATTTGTAGCTGTTATGTATTACAAATATCCAAATATCAAAGTTGATCACAAATCATCATCAATATATTGTGAAAAAACTTATCTATATGATTGTGGTGTGTATTTTAGAAAACATGATTTCACGTCATTTCGAAAGTTTTTATCAGTGTTTTGTGCACTCACATGCAATCATAAGTTTCTAAAACTTTTAAATTTTAAAAGTTTCCTTAAACTGGTCAAATGATTTCTGAAACAGCCAAAATAAAACTGTTTTTATGTTTTTAAACTTGATATTTATGTATTTTTATGTATTTAACCAGCTTCTTGCAACGACAACTGATATTGCACATCTGAATGAACAATTCCTTCAGAAACTTTTGAATATTTAAGTTTAAAAACTTGTCTGTTCAATAAAGAAACATTTATATTCATACTAAAGTGATATTTTACAAAAAAATTTAGTTTTTTTTTCAAAAACAAACTTTTATTTATCATCACTGAATTACCCGTTGCAGTAAAAATGTACACTAATAAGACTTTACTTGGGTGTTTTTCTGATTTTAAAGACTCTTAAGGTTATAAAATATGCATTAAAAGGCCAAATTCAGGTTTATTTGGAAAATTTGCTTCGAAGGTGTTCTGTTACCTTGAACATTATTTTAAAAACAGTAATTTTAAAAAAAAGAAGAAAAAAATCTTACCTTGTCCATAATGAATAATCCAAAAAAAAAATGATTTTTTCTTCATTATATATAAATTATAATTTTTACCATACCAACTATTAAAATAATAATTCCCGCTCAAGTCTTCACAGTTAATTGCACAGTTACACCGTTATCTAGAGTAAATTGTGTATGAATAAACAAAAAGGCTTTGCAATTGTTTCAGGATATTTAAAAGGCAAATATCTGTCAAAAGGGGGCGTGGCCCACCAGTTGATGATTTTTTAAAAGTCATTTTGAAATACTTCTAATTGGAAATCTGGCATATAGGTTATATCCCTAGAAAGGTAATGAAATACAGATTTCAGAAATATCAAAAACTCAAAATCGATCATTTCATGATTTTTACCCACTGACTGCTCTTAAATTTCCCAAAGTTGAGTATTTTGATTATGTATATCCCTTAATTTTAAAATCAGTGATTAAAATAAAATATTGCATGAAAAAAACTACAGTAAATCATAATGCAGTAGATAAAGGCTTCAATTTAAACAATTGTAGAATAATTTCAATGTGATCCCTATCTTTGACTCATTTGGCAACTGAAATGTTTAAAATGAATGCTTACTCTTAATGATATTTGTAATCATTATCCAAATAATATAATATTCTATTGAGACACATATAGGATTTAGAATTTAATGAACAGTAAAAAGCGAACTAAATTTCCCATTAAATACAATTATGATGCAATTAAATGAATCTAAACATGAAACATAGTCTTATATGGATTCTGTTAAGTCTCACATAACGATAATTTTAATGTATATGAATTTGTATAACAATGTCTTGTTTGCATCTCAGACTTCAACTTTGCAGAATTTCAAGAGTAAATAAATTATTTTACAAGGAATTTAATCATATGATTTTATTTTATAGCGTAAGATAAATAACCGAGATTATATATAGGTTATGTTGAAGATATTTTAAGCAATTTAGTATGTGTTTCTTTTTGCTAAAGCTATATATTACACCATATAAAACTTATATTGTACATCAAAATATTATTTATATACATACATTAAAAATATTTATTCGATGTTCAACTTTTAATTGACACTATTATTTCTCCAATATCTCTATGAACTATTATATAATTTCCGTTTCGATATTTAAAATCTATTACTTTATTAAAACTATCTGGTTAAGTATGTTTGCATGACCCGTTTTACGCGTTCAATGAATACAATATTGATATACTAATGTCATTACTAGTTTAGTGAACCAAATCACATGAAATATGAAAATGAAGCTGTTTCACAAATTGCTCCTTTTCGAGAAATGTGTTTTCCTCTCATTTTAAATACATGCATTTGACAACATTTCATGAACAAATGCAGTTTACTAATCATGGGAGGAATGTTTAAATATGATGTAAAATGCAAAAGACATACAAATAAATAATGTGTGTGTGTATCTTTGAATCTCTTTAATCATTTAGTAAAATATATTTCTTGAAATGTATCTATAGTTAAATCATGATTTTTTTTATTTGAATATTTAAAGGTAATTATTTTTAAAGTGCAATAAAAAAAATTCTTAATCATCTTTATATGAAGGATATTTAACGAAAATAATTGTTTCCATATTCTGAAGAGGTCTTTTGAGCATGCTTAATTTGTTAATGTTTTCTAAAGAGAATTCCAAATAAATACAGTTAAAATAAAATGGATTACCATAACTAATTTTTATATCCTACGTTTTGTAATTTAATAAATTTTATTCAAATAAATTAAATCATGTATCAAGCAAAAAATGGTTCTAAGATAGGCTCTAATCCATTGTTCTTATTGTTATTTAATCGTTATTCTCTTAGTATGTTGCATGATTTTCAAAAGACAAATGCAATTGAAATAATTCCTCATACAAAGTGCAACTTAATTCTGAAATAAAAATAGAGAAATTTATGCGACTCTCCTTAATTTTCTACTGATAATATGCAACACTCGTGTTCATTCAGTAACTCTCCATGCAATTTACAGAGTCTTGAAAGGAGTCGTGATAATTGCATTAAGGTCAAAGAATTACGTTTCAAGAATTCACAACCCTATACTTCACTTCAAGTTTATCCAAAGGAACTGAATAGGAATTAAATACGGCTACGGCTCTCTTTATCGTAGTTTTATCATTTATTTGTCACGTTATGCTAACATGAGGACAAAAACACATTTTTAGTAAAAAGGGAAACAAGTTTAAAATATTTCCATTTTTTGTACTTATAATTTTCTTATAAATTGTGTTATCCTTTTACAATATACATTTCAGGTATCGTCCTTTTTGAAGTAAAGTATGATAATGTTTCATGGATCAATACTACTTTGGAACATACGGAACTGGAAATGATTAAACTAATTTCGGCACCTTAAAAATCAAATAGAAATTACACACACACACACACACACACATATATATATATGAAGCCCAGTAGCTGAGTGGTTATTGCACGTGCTTCCACACCACAGGTTCGAGGTTAAATTTTGGTTTGGACAAGGTTGACTCAGCCTTTCATCTCTTCTGTGGGTCGATAAATGAGTACGAAACTTTCTTGGGAACTTAACACTGGAGAGTTCACGTCAGACAGGCCACCTGACTGGAACATCTGCTCATGCACCTCAGAGCCAAAGTTCACGTGTACTCATATAGACACATAAATCTCATGGACTGTTGCGCTACGAAGTTAAGTTATGTATATATATGTAAATATGTAATATAACACAATAATATTTTTTTTATTTTGCGCTTACGTGTGTTGAATTATTGTTAGTTTATGAGATATTGAAAATTACCACTGACAGAATCTTAGAACAAATATTTACTCCTCAGAGATTTGAAAAATATTTTGGATAGATGCTATTTTTGATTATTTTGTAAAGTAATGAATGCATTGATGTAAAATTATTTGGTCAATAGTTTTGATCTGTATAACAAATTTATTGAAATCTTTATATTTCAGGTTGCTTCCTTTTAAATACATAATCAGAACTTGATAATTTAAGCGAAATATATTTAAAATAATAATTATTCAAGTGCAAAGCTTATTAAACATTTTAACATATAAAAATCTCGATTGCAGATCAAAATCTGTAGCTTTGCTGTAAACATGCGAAAATTGCACATTAAGGGAAAAACCTACAAGTGCCATATAATTGGAGAAAAGACTAATAATGGTAACAAAATAAAATTGATCCTTCGTATAGCTTTTCATTTGGAAGTTTAATAAACATTGTTGAAGTAAACGAAGATAATTTGAACATGTTTCTGAAATTGCAAAGATTAATGATTTAAGCAGATCTGATTATCCTTCCGAAGAAACGATATTCTTGTTTTACGAAGTAAATCCACTGTGAGTGTTTGTGTGCGAGATTCAAGTATGAAATTGGAGGTAGTACGAGTAATAAGTCATATCACAGGAATAGTGTTGCAGCTTCATATACAGACAGGTCTGAAGACCAGACTTTCTAGCGTATGGACAGGAAGTATTACTTTGCAACCTGGAGGACACCAAAGCTGTTACGCAGCAATCTGTGTCAGATTTTACAAATCAATGTAATTTGCAGTAGGAAGAATTTCAACAATTTATTTATTACGTCAATCACCTTTCCATATGCAGCGAATATGGTAAAATTGTTGAGTTGAATGTGTGGGCCCAGATAAACCATGCAATATGTTTTCACAAGAAGTAAGACTCTATTCACATCACAAATATTTACATATCTTTCTAGTGGATTCCTGATTACAGATTCCATAACGCTTGCGCTATGTATAACTCTGATAATTGTATTCTGTGTTGTTTTTTCAGAATATTTTTTGAAGTTTACTTTCTCGTATATATTTAAGACACATATTTTTGTAAATCCAATAGTCCCTGCTACGTTAACTTCATTGCATAGCAGGCTGCTCTCTAGATATGTCCTTAGTTAACAGATGGTTAACTAACTTGGTTTGTTAATTGATTACAACAATGGCTGAGATTCGGAAGTATTTACAAACCAATTTAAAGAACACATTCAAATATGTTTTTAAATACTGAGATATATTTCAACGGATAATGTGTGTTTTATTGTTTCTTGTTTTTATGGACTCGAAATTGTTGATTATATCAAACATTTCGAAATTTTTTTTTTGTATTTCTCTAATAAATTTAGCCTTACTGCCTTTTGAATGTCATGGAGCTCCATTTTTAAAGGCCTTCGGTATATTACTAATTTGAATTTCAATTGTTAAACGAGGATGTTATTAAGTACATCACCATTATCTTTATTCAATAAGCCAAATTTTTTATATGATTTGTTTACATATGAAATGAGCACTTACTAATTTATCATTATATTTCAAACTGCGTAACTATTTTCTAATTCCATCATTATACAAATATCAAAATGTATAATGAATGCAAAAATATTTTACCAATAATCTATTTCCTCAAATGCAAAATTTTTTCATATCAATTAGTGTTACTTTTTATTGTGCATATTTCTGCAACAAATCCTTTTTGATGTGTAACATCTTTACTCTCGGTTACTGGATATTTGTTGGAGTGATTTCGTGAAAAGGGACGGAAATGCGTAACAGGAAGTCGGGGGAAGCGCGCGCTGTTTGATTTGACCAATTACGCCTTGGGGGTGTCTCTTCGCTAGCCTCGTCTCAGGGTCCAACTGTAGTAGCAATTAAGACGCCCGCATACCGCACATACCCGCAAGTGTTGTCATTTTGGTGGTCGCATACATTTCTCCGAATCAAACAGTTAAAAATATTAAAGATTTCCGGCATTTTGTACTTTTACCGTACACCGAAGGTGGTTCTGATCTTTTTTTAAAAAAAACTATCACTCGCTTCCCATGATTTTGAGTGGTGATTTTAACGTTAACTTCAGTTTCCCAGAAGCTGAGCCGCTCATAGCTTTTCTGAAAGATTAACTCAAGCTCGAAATGAACACTAATCGAAATGTTTCGACAACTGACAGTGGTACTGTTACAGACGCCGTTTTTCAACAATTTTTAAATACTTTGAAATTACAAGTATATGTGTCATACTTTAGTTTTCATAAATCTATTGTCTCCGCTCTTCCCCAAATTGAACAATAACAAAAAAATTTGATAAAAAACTGCATTACTCCTTGTGTTAATTAAATAAAATTTTCATTAAAAATATAATTATTCGATAGAAAATTATTTTCAGTCATAACCGATGCATTTCTTTCAGGATTAAAGTCACTATTTTGTATTTATCATGATAACAAGTCAGTTGTTACACATCATATGCGAATACTGTAAGACTCGTTTCTTTTTTATTTTAATAGTCTAAAAAATATTAGTTCTTTCCCCGTGTTTATTTCATCTAATGAAGCCATATTTACACAATTGCGAAAGTGGTTATATATTTTCTTCAAAACTCTTTTCTTTTCCATTTTAATCAACTACCGAAGATTTATTTTATATTATATCCATTTTTTATTCTGGAATAATGAAGATAATTAAGAATTTTTAAACTACATAATATTGCGAAACAAAATTAATCCAAAGTTAATTTTACCATTTGTTAATTAATTCAGTTAAAATATGAAGATGCATTACAAATGTATCAATTTAATTATTTGATCTTTATATTTAGTCACACGCTACCGAAGCATTTCATTAAAAACAAAGATTTCACAAGACAAATTTCAAAGATAAATTATTAATTCAGTGATGTTCTAAACATGAATTAATTTACATAAATAATTAGTACAATTCTATACAATAAATCATACAGATATATTCATATTTAACGAATGTTATTTAAAAATTTACATAAATTTAATTAGCTGTTTATGTGCTTGATTTATTTTTTAACTATTCATTCTTTTATGAAATTAAAGGAATATCAGACATTAATAAAACATTATAAGTGCAGATTATAAATAAGATATAGCTATCGGAATATCAGTTTTTGTTTTATTTTAAATATATGAAAAAATTAGATTTCATAAAATTTGAAATGCAAGGATATTTGTAAGAGGGGATATTTTCAAACAGATTGCTATCGTGTGAGAGTTCAGCGGGTCTAGCTAAGATAATTTTATTTAACATTTAGTTGTTTGTTTTACTTAGAGCAATGATCTTTTCGAGGGGATTAGGAATCGGACTCATTCTTCAAGTACATTTTCGTCAATTATTAACAAAGCGAAAATAGACCATGGTGAATCCTTAAGATCAGCTAATCTACTGTCAATATGAAATTTTTCATAGTCAATACAAAGTCAAGAAAAGCCTGAAATATTGAAATATATTGTTACTTTTATCGGGGCTCGAGGATTTTAAGCAAATCAGTCACAAAGTACAAGACAGTTCTTTAAGAGTGATGAGAAATTACTGTCAAAACTCTAATCTTTTAAATACAGGATTCAGCAGCAATATTTTGAAAATAAATTTCAGAAGGTATTCACCCTTCAACAGCACTCAGACACAATTATCATTATCTAAAATACACGCAAGTGAACAATTATTCACAAGCACAGTCGAGTTAATCATGGTCAAGGCAAGTTTACTAATCGCTAGATCAAACAATGCTCATTAAACACTGGTTGAGACAAGACTGACTGACTCTGTTTGATGAGATCGCTCTATTTATAGACTCAGTGGAAACTTCGAGAAAATCCGCTTGCGTTCTAGATCATGAAATTAGTGGATTTCTCCACTAACTTCTAGAAGAATCTTGATGGTCTCGAACTCACCAATATGGTCGCCAATGTCGCCAAATTGGTCTAAAAAATGATGCCTCTTGGTCCTTTTTCCAATATTTTGCCAAGTTTCCTATTGAATCACCATTATAACGTAAGGGACAGCGTTGTTAAGAATATTACAGATTTAACATAAAATAAATATAACAAAGACTAATATAAATACATTATACATCCAAATATAGTAGATTATTTATATTGTTTTATAAAATTCGTAACAATATGGTAATTCTTTAAGATAAATTTTATTACTTCCATGAAATATTTATTGCTTTTCTTTGAGGAGATTCATATAAAAGAGCATGATATAATATATACACACTAGACAATGCATTAGAAACATTTTATATTTACATTTGAAAGTTTTCTAGGGATATAGTGTGCATTTTTTATGATGTGAATTATACGTGGTTACAATGCCAGTATAAGTAAGGTGCGAGAATGGTTTTATCGATGAATGAAGTAAAATGCGAAAAACAACGTATTTCTCCTCTTTGAGAAAAAGTCTTTTGCTGTTGCCCATTTAGCTAAAGCTTCAATTTCGAAGACAGAAAATTTCACTGGGTTACCAAAAACAGCCAAATTAAATGTTTTCAAAAGTTAAAATCAGAACCCACAGTTATTTTTTCGAAGGCGTCTACCAAAGCTCTTCCTAACAGCTCTAACCATACTCAGAGAATTGCAGTAGTCGGGTGCCTCCGTGAAAACCACTCATTTTTGTCCGAAATTGAAAAATTCGTTTGCTGTGGTGTTGGGAAAGAGAAAACTGGGCATCTAAGGAATGGAAACGGGTAATGTGGTCGGATGAATCGGGCTACACCTTATTTTGAACTGATTGAAGACGTTGAATTAAAACAAAAAACACGAATCCAAGACTCCATATTTCTCTTCTTGTCCTGGGAAAGGGTCTGGTGAAAATACCATGATATGTGACACGTTATGCTGACAATGGAAGTGGTTTTGTGTTGTTCATCAAGAATAAAAAAAATAGCAAGGATATACCTAGATATAATGGCAAACCAAATGCACGCCGTAATGATTTTTACCCTGATTGATATTTTTTATGGATGATAATGCAATTTTACATCCTCCCAGTAGAGTTAAAATCTGGTTCGCTGAAAATCAGTCTGACTTCCAGCACATTTTCTGGCCACCAATCACAGACCGTACCTGATCCCATAGAAAATGTTTGGGTTCAAGTGGAAAGACGCATCCGACAGTCCTCTCCTCTTTTATCTAGTTTACAAGATCTAAAAAAGCTTCATAGACAATGCCTGATATTATCTGGACTTAAATGCATTTCTAAAGCAAGTAGACTCTATACACAAAGGAATCAGAGCAGTTATCCACGTTAAAAGTGGGGCGATAAAATATTTATCTTTGGTCTATAATTCATTAGCCAGGCAGAATATTAACTATTTTCATTTAGAAACATTTAAATATTTATCATTTTAAATTCCCCATAACATTCTATTCTTATTGATTTCCCCATCCGATTAAAGGGTTCTTAGGATCAAACTCCTCACGTTGGCATGTTGTGGGATTTCGGAAAATGGTGAACCAACTCAGAAATTATCCCTCGAATGCGGAAAAATCAGGCAGTTCTATTGAAACCAGTAAAAAAAGTAACAAAAAGAATATTTGAAATCGTTAATGTACCTTAATGCTGATTGAATATTCAATACTTATTAGAAAACACTATATTGCAATTTCTAATTATATAATTATTTCAATATTTGAATTCAAAATCAAAGTGTAGTGTCCACAGTTTAAAATTCTTAATATGAAGGCATGGATCAATATTTCCCAATCATAATTTTGTTCTACTACATGAGCAATGTTTAATTTAAAAAAAAATTACATAAAATTAAAATAACTCTTTCAAAGCTTAAAATAATTTTTTTGAAAGCAAAAATCTCTTTTACTTTAGTCAAAAAAAAAGGCTAAATGCGATTAATAAAATTCAATCATAATATCACTAATTTTGAACCGCCTCAATATTTTTCGCCATTAGTTTCGTTCATTATTAACACATCCTTATTTTTTTAACTCGTAGTTAAGTATTTGTAATTTTAGAGACATAACATATCAAAATTCATTATCCTATTTCTAAGCATATCATCAAAAATATGCCCAATATATTAACAATACCTATATTGGCCAAAAGCAGTCAAAATGACTGCATTGTGAAAGCATAACTAATGTGTAAAGAAATTTGTTTAAAATTACTTTTTAATATTTTTTTTTATATTGTTTACTGTCAAATAACAAGTTATTAGCAAATATTAACAAAACAAATTTAATTTACTTGGAAAAAAAATTTTCAAAGAAATTCTAAGAAATTGTCTCATTATATACGCAATTGTTTTTCTAAAAGAAATAAAAATCACTCAAAATGACTTCCTTAAGCAATCTATTGTTAACCAATAGATGAAGCACACGTTTCACCTTTTCTCTGCTCAATTACGTCACAAACATTTCATACTTCAAAAATATCAATAATTTGATGATAATTTCTAAGGTAATTGATTTGTCAAATTTAATTGCAATAACATGTTGAAGTAGTTGTATTTACAAATAGTTGCATAATCACATGGAAAATACTGGTCTTTATTTTAATTTATTATGAAGTGTAAATTTAGCATGACTGTATAATTATTTTAGCACATATTCTTTACTTATTGAATTCCTCACATTATACATACTTTTACATTCTGCATAAAGCGTTCGAAGGTATATATTCCGTAAGTGGTTCCTACGAACCCCTGAGAGTCCTTGTGATTGTCGCAGTGTCCGTGGTAAATTCAAATCAATTAAGGAGTTCTTAGACAACATTGAGGGGTTAGTGAAAATTTCATTTAGAACAAAAAAGTATTTGGGATAAATTTCCATTATTATGAAATTTAAAAGATACAAGGAATAATTTGTAAGCATTGTAAAATTTTGGGGTAAAAATTAAGAACTTTCGAGAAATAATTTAAATTAGATGATACATAAAATATAACTAATGCCAATAGAAGTCGGGGGGGTTAAAGAATAGTATAGGGGGACTCTTGGCGATGTCGATTTCTTTTGGCAACCAAAATCGATCACCAAGCTACTTCATTTAGCGATAAATGTACAGACGCCAGAATGAATTCGTTATAATATCAAAATATCTATATAAAAATTGCCAAATCCAAAGAAAATTCGCAAATCGAAAGCCCCTGTGCTACATTTGAGCCGTAGTCGAGTTTATCGCTAATGCAGCATTCTATGCGGGTTTAAATAAAAACAGAATTTCACCTAATCAAATGCCCATGGTCGTGATATTTATAGGTCGGTGTGTTCAAAAAATAACAAATCACAAGAATTCATTTCCTAACCCCAAACTAATTTTTGATATTTTACATAGCCAATGATATTACCAGATTTTTTATAAATTTAAATGAAGATTGTTGCTTTATTTTCACTCAATTTATGATAAACTACACTTATTTTTATAAAATCATCTTAAATAAAAAAAAAATTGGCTCTTTTTATTGTGCGTGTGTGTGTGTGTTTTCTTGAAAATTATGTAATATCTACCTGGTTAATTTAATAAAATTAACATCATGAAAACCAAGAAAAATTTAAAAATGTATTACAGACTCTAGTTGCAGTTATTACACTGTTTTATAACACATCTGAAATTAAAATTGTACATGATAGGATTCCCGATTAGCCCTTGATTATGGTTATAGAAACTCAAAGTTTTCCGAATCATTTAACGGTACAAACAAAATTACAATAACTCATTAAAGCATTATAAGCTATTTAAATTTTAAAAAAATAGTGCATATGCTGTACATGTACTATGAAACACTCGAACTAAAATAGGAAGGTTATAATATCTGTAGATGTGCAAATAATAGCCGTTTACTCTGAAAAGCAAAATGAAAGTATACTTCCATTAACATTGCTATTACAAATTTTGTGACAACTTTTTTTAATAGATTCAATATTCCATTAGAGAAGCGATCTAAAAGTAAATTCCGCATTATGATGGATTGAAATGCTGTAATGAAAATTTTTAGAAATCTTTAATAATGCATTTTCTTATCTCAAAAATCTATGCATAAACATCTTCCAGACGAAACATATCCAAATCGTGATTGTTTAAGCGATTAATATGTTATATTCGTATTAAATATGCACATTTCAAACTTAACATGTTCGCAATTAGGCTTTAGTACATTATCGCAATCGCACTTCAACATTAAATCTCTATATAAATAAATTGGTTATTTGAACAACGAAAGATTGAAATAGAATAGACCAAAAATAAAGGTAAAATGCTGCTATGAATGGTAAATAATTCTAAGCTATTATATTGAATATATCAATGGAATATGAATAAAATAATACACTTTTGAATACAGTGGTCAACTTATTTTAATTTTATTAATAATTATTGTAATTAATATGTAATTTTTTATATAATTCAGATGTAAAATAATTCATAGTACAGATTTAATATTCAAAGAACTATACGAAACAGTACATTTTTAAAATGTAAAATTAAATTTACTTATGTTATAAATATTTACAAATTTTAAGAAATTATCTGCTCAAATAAACTACAGCAATCTACAGGTTTATTATTTTTCATTCAGTAATATACGAGGGTAACTCTGAATATTTTCAGATACGCTCAGACGAGAAGTTACAAATAAAAATAACGGTTTAGTTTGAAAGCACAAAGTATTTTAACACAGCAGACGACTTTTTACTGACGTATTTCAAGTTGCTTAGTATAGAATAAATTTTAGACAGAAGAGAAAATGGAGTTGATGTGAGAACATTATCGTGCTATGACTTTCTGTGATTTTAAAGCTAGTTTAGACCAAGAGGAATGCTTTCAACGGCTGCAATTAGCACTTGATGACGAATCTCCATGGCGTGCAACTGTATTCAGATGGTTTAATTAAGGAGTTTTACAGTGATAGTAATTCTCTTCAGAATGAAGAATACACAGGAAGGCCACGGTCAGCAGTAATCCCGGATAATGTGTCTGCTATAAGAAATTGTTAATGGATGATAATCGCTGTACCTAACAAATGATAAAGAAGAAACATAACATTTGATACGCGACCATACACAAAATTATTCATGAAGAATTACATATAAAAAAAAGAAGTTTATCCGTTTGGTTCCCCATAATATATCTGAACACCAAAAAGAAGAGTGTGCCAGAATCACCTTTAAATTGCTGCATAATGGTGGCCACCACATCCTTCTTAAAACAGTAACGCGTGATGAGAGATGCATGTCATTTTTTGACGTTCCAACGCATCAAGAATGCAAAGCACGGGTTTTTGAAGATGATCCCAAGCCAACAATGGTGAAAGGACAACCAGCAATGAAAAAAAGTAATGTATGCCTGTTTTCTTCAGAAGTACGGAATTGGTCAAAGTCATCAAGTTGGTAGGACAGTAGACAGTAACAGCAAACTGGTATATTACTAAATGTTTTCCAGAAATTCTCCAAGAAGTGAATGTACGGGAACTAATGCTTCACCATGACAGTGCATCTTCCCATGCAGACGGATTAAGAGTTGAGTTTGTTAAACAAAAACAAATTAAAGTGATAGAACATCCACCCTATTGTCCGGATCTAGCTATATGTGATTTTTGGGTATTTTTTTTATCTATAAAATAACTTACGTGGATGTCGTTTTCATTCAGTAAAATATATTAATGTTGCTATAAATACATTTTTTTATCAATTCAAAGAAATGAATGGTTTGTGGCTGTTTATCTGTTTAAAATATGTCTAAAAAAGTGCATTAATCCTGGAGGGGATTACTTTGAACAGTCCTAAAAATTTTTAAGTATTACCTTAAAAACCTAGGAATATCTCAAATGTTTCAGAGTGACAGTCGTGTTTAGTTTTTCCCTGAATGAGTTTGATTTTCTTGCATATTAGATTCTTTAGTAGAATTATTTTACACATTTTTTGGGAGGGAGTTTACTGTATTTTCAAGGAGGAAAAATAAACAGAAAACTATTTAGATTGAATTTTATGCAGTTTTAAAAATAAATTGCAACATGCATTAAAGAATTACCTGTGTTTCTAACGTTATTTCCTATAATCGTTAATAAAAAGAAATGAGAAGACTTTTGAAAAAATCACATTTTTTTTATTTAGAAGCACTATACATACTATTATAAAACTATATTAAATGAGTTTTGTGAATAAAAGAAGCTGCAAGTATTCACAATGTTTTGTGCTCATGGACAGACTGTGGTTAACATTTTTACAATACCAGGTAAATTATCTATCTACTTCTGCCTTGTAACGCGTACTGTGTGTTTTGATTATCCAATGAAGGAGGGTAATTGTTTTTGTCTTTCACAAAGTAACAATATGGCTATTCAGTAGGATCACATTTTGAAACATGGCCGCTGAAGATGTCATCTCATTTGGCATCCTACGCTCCAGAACCTTCCCCACTTCAACATGAAAATCTTTTAATCTCGGCATATTTAATGCACCTCAACCTCTTTACATTGAGTGCCTCTAGTGGTCCTGGGTTCTATACAGCTCAAGCTCCAAGGAAAACCAATAATTTGTAGTCGTTGAATTTAATAATAATCGCACAGTTTTAAAAATTAATTCAATTAACAACTGCATTCCTTCAAAAAATTTAATTAAAAAAAACATACGTCATGTTTAATTACAAAAATTAAAAATTCATAATCAATAAATTAAGCATTTTTACTTCCATTAATTACGTGTACATACGTGAAAATGTTAAATTAAAATTTACATTAGTTTGTATCATAACTCGTCGAAACATACACCGAGCATTTTCTTTTAAATTTTATCTCTTAATTTGTAAAGTAGCTGGTAGAACATGCACTCTTAGCAACAGCAATAATAAATAAAGAGCCACTACAACTTCAGTGAGAATAATGGTTTCAATTTAAAAGACACTGTCGTTGTAACCACAGCCATGTAACACATCATTAACTCCGTAACTTTCTCCTCGTTTGATGTGATTCCCTGGGTGGAATGCTATTTAAAAGGAGTTATAATTTTATATTCCTTACAGGGAAATTTGTTAGACTATTTAAGAAAAAAAATGCTGGTTTTCCTGTAAGCTCTGTAATAAACATTCTTTCAAAATTTTACTCCGGCCCCTTCAGTATACGTCTTTATTGTACAAGATCATAAGAAGACTCATAAAGTTAAATTAATTTGATATAGTGGTAATTTTCAGCAGTGGGATACTGCGTATCCTTTTTTCAGTTAAATATTTGCTGACGATCATTTAGAATTTTTTTAAACGGTTATATTGACAAGGGAAAAAAAACATTATTTAATGACAATATTTAAATATAAAATTACAAGTAGACCATATTTATTAACTTCAGATATAAACAACGAGCTTATTTAGAAAGTATAATTAAATAGCTATGGCAATAAATTGAGTAACATTGGACTAACTCACAAGAAAAATAAGCCACGTGTGTAAATTATTTGGATTAAGCAACTATGTCCAATACTAAAAAAATATTATATATTAGATTGCAATTTAAGTATAGAAAAATGTACTGGTTATTTTATTGAACATGAGATACAGTAATTTATCCAATTAAAAATTTAATTTTGCTATGTTATCCAAATAGTTTGTATTGATTTAAAGGGACTAAAATTTAACATTAATGTTTAAATACTCACAAATATGGAACAACAATAGTTAAAAAATAGTTGCATGAATATATATATATATATATATATATATATATATATATATAATTTATATCATATTAATAATCTATACAAATTCTAACTACACAAAATCAAACATAATTATATACTCCCTTTATACTAAGACTTTCTTGCACAATATAATAGGGAATAATTTTTCGTCATTTAAATGTCTATTTGATTAATACACGATTAACATGTAAAATTATGCTTGACCGGTTTCACATATCAACATATATTTTTTACATACTTTCCAAAATATTTAATTATTAATAAATCATTAATTACTCGTATGCATGTCAATTAACTAAAATAAGTGTTAAGGGACATTTACTGCATTGGTGTCAGTATAATTTTTGCAGGATGTTTGTCAGTAAAATAAAGTTTTTGAAGATTAAAAGGGTTTTAGGAAATATTTCAGGATTATATAATGAATAGTGAAAGATTGTGAGAGAACTATTGTGCTAATAATAATTCATATTTTACAAGAACACGAACGGTTTTTGAAAAAAGAAAATATTTTTCCAGGTATTGTGATTTTAAGCATATCTTAAATATTTAACAGATTATGTAAATATTTCCCGAAATAAAGAATTAAAAAGTATAACTACAGGATTATACAACTGTTGCAGCACATATTTAACATTAAAACTGAGACTATAAAAATAATTACAGAAATGTAAATTTCTAATAAAAACATTTTTACATTTGTTTGAAGCAAAAAGATTAAATAAAGTGAAAAACATATTTCAGAAATTAGGGTAAAGTTCCGAGAAATCAAGACATCAAGAAATAATGAACTTTATTTTCTTTTTAATCAAATTTTTTTGTGCTACTGTAATCTAAAAGAGTTTTAGTATGATATTTTAAATAAATTTCTATAGAAAAATGCATTATATTAAACATACATTCTTTTTATTCTCAAATGGATGTAATGTATTGTGGTCAAATATTTAGTCCATATTAGTACTTAAACTCACAAGTTTTTTCTCAGAAATAGAATATTTAAGTTTTTTGTAAGCTAATATGTAAACTATACATTAATAAACGCTACTTGAGAGGCAGAAATAGCTGAAATACTAAAGTTTAAAAATAATCGAAATTTTTGAAACATTAGAGATTGATATTTCAGTACTATAAATATTGTTATTGGCAGTAGTATTATTAAAAAAGTAGAGTTTCACCAAGTATGTGGCTGCCAAACTTTCCTCTTCCTGTTTTCAATATTAAATGAAATCCTATAAAATATAATGGATAGAATTTTTAAATCCTTTGTTAAAATAGATCCGTTATTATTAATAAATCCGTTATTAAATATGCATTCAAAAATTTATACATCGTACGTGAATCCAAGAAGAATAAACACGTTTTTTTCCAATATCAATGAAGAATTATTCCTAATTGAAATCTTAAAAAATGCCAGCTAAATTGTAGTATTAACAATACTTGTAATTTTCTTTTTTCTTTTTTACTAAAACCACTATGTTTTCAAACCATGAAGCAAGATCTGAAAATGTAGGAATAATATATAGATTTTTTTTGTAAATTTTCCTCATATATATATATACATATATAAATTTATTATTCTTCCTAGATAGTTATAGATAACCTCATTTTATAATTTTAAATAATATTACTTTTTTAAATTTAATTTAATTTTTATATTTTTTAAATCATATAATCTTAGCATCCGGAAGATAAAGGTTGTATGTTTACAATTCTTTATTTATTATTTCTATTATTTTCATACTTTTGCTAAGTGCTACTTTTCAGCCATTGCTTTGCTTTGAATATGTATTTGGGTCCAGAAACTGGTAGTAACTTGTTTATTGTACTCAGATTTAGCGCGGACTCTGCGTTTCTGTATGCAATTTTTAGGTAAGTTACCTTTTTCTCATAATGGATTTAGATTTCCTATCCGTTATTTTCAAAAGGGTTTTGCTCAGTATTATTAACAGAAAGGGGGAAGGTTGGCTGGCCACAAAACATGTTCAACCCCACTTTTATATAGAATTTGTTTATATATAAGCTGTCCTAAGTCAGCAATGTTGATAATACTGTAGCATCTATTATCTGATATTTTTTATATTTATCTCTATTATTTTAACTTTTCATATTTCCTTTTAAATTCTGTTGTCTGGTTATCTTGCAATTTCAATTCTTTTAAGTTTTAAGCATGTTTTTTCATCTTTCTCTTGTAAAGAAATTTTGATTATATATACATATATAAACAGATATAGATTGATACATAGATATCTGTGCGAGCCAAAAAATTTAATATTTACCTTACTGTAATTTACTTTATTTTAAATCTTTTCTTACTCTTTTTCGAACACAAAGTATGCAAAAACTCTTCTCTTAGTATATATGCAGCTCTATGTTAAGAAAAAATTGAATAAAAATAAATTCCTGTTTAGCCTTTGAGCCTTAAAACTGGGTTAAATGAAATATATGAAGCAGAAGGACTCAGAAGGGCTCTTAAGTATAATCTCATGGGTTACATTCGCATAGTTTCTTATCTAGCATGGGCCCTTAGCGGTGCTTACAAATGTACCTGAATGCTTATCTTAAATTTATTTATTACATCCACACCACATCAGAGTCCTTTTGTGGACAAGAAACTGTGAAATTCTTCGTTTGCAGTAAGATAAAAGAAAGGACATTTCAAAAAGCAAGGTAAACAAAATGTGAGCATTTTGGTTTCGTCATCAGTTAAAAATAACATTTAAAACTACTTTTAAATTTCATTAAATGGGATAAACTTCACGATAAGGTTTTTCTTTCGGTGATTAGGTTATTCTCTAAAAGAGACGACAATACAGAATTTTCAAACAGTTTTTGTCTTCAGAAATTTTAAAAATACAAATTGAGATTCATTTTTAATGTACATCAGATTTCATTAACATCTTTGAAATGGTACGCAGTTCTCTTGTATGATAAATGATTCAATTTAAAATTCTACTTTATTATTACTCTTGAACATACTTTTCTTACAAAAATAATGTGCATTATATAATGCCAGACTTCTAGGTGATTAAGAAAACCAAATAATATTAACAGAAAAAAGCAAGATATTAACTAAAGTTAAAACCGAACATTAACAAAATATCAATGCATTTGAATCTCAAACTGGGTCACGTACAACTGCTTATAACAACACATTATAAAAACCATCATGAAAATTTAGTAAAGTACGAAAATTTAACAAAATTGCGTGTTTTAAATAAACTTATAATAATCATACCCATTTACAAGTACTTCTTCTTCTTTTGAATAATTATATTGTAATAAAATTGCCATATAGATAAAAAAATACAGGTTATTCTCTCATATATATAGTTTTTTGATTAAAAAAAAATTTCGAAAAAAATCGTATGCTGATTGTTCTTACAATGTAATTGAAATTTCAATATAAAAAAAGAACTAATTCTGTGTTTGGTATTATATTCAGGTTTTTCCTAAACATCAGTTTATTCTATAAGGAATCTATTGAAAATGAATGAATAGAAACTCCAATGTTGACGCATACTTTCATTTCTATTTCTCGAAACAAATTTCTACTATTTCTTTTTCATGAGAGTTCAATTGAATTGAAAAGCAAATTTTTTCTTGATGATTAAGGATTATGTAAAATTATTTCTCTCCTGATTCAGTTAATATATAATTTTAGAAATATTCACTTTATTAAAAATGTTGAATGGAAAAGATATTTAAATTGATAATATATTTCAATTTCACTAAATTTATTTTAGTTTCTGTTGATTGGTCTTAATCAAGATGTTGTACTTTTATTATATGTAATAACAATATTACAAATTTCACAAATTGACAAGTTTATTTTTTGTTATAATCAGAGACATAAAACTTTATTCGTAGACTAATTTGCATTTAATTTAGGTTAAAGTAAAAAGGAAAAGAGTAATAAGTTCTGAAAGTAGCGTAACTTTCAAAATTAATTTTATGAAATATTTCTATGATAGTCGTGTAGTTTCAGAATGATTGCACTAGTTACAATAGTCAATTTAAAAAATTATATTATTACATGAATAAAAAAATGGCATGTGTATATATTAAAGCTTTCATAAATTAAATTAAATTATTAAACTTAGTAAAATTCATAACTTGTTCGGAAATAAAACTAACATATTAATAACAAACCATTGTTGGAGACACATCAACGAAGTTTTTATGAATTCCATTGTCGCTTGATGACATAAGACATAAATCTCGTAAAATACAATTAAAAGCACTCAAAAATATATAAAAAATATTGCATAAACACACACACACACGCGCGCTCACGCACGCACGCACGCACACACACACACACACACACATATATATATATATATATATAATCCAATATATATATAATATAATCCAATAATATATACAAGTAGCTATAAAACTTAAGTGTAACTAGTCAAATTATAGTAAGAAATACTAGCCACAGTACAATTTCCAACTCCTGTCCTCAGGAAACAAGATTGAGATTGAAACAAATTTTTTCGACTAGTCAACCTTCAACTGTAATTTGCCTAAGCTCTGGGCTATAGGAAAATGAATGACCATTAAGAGAAATTTAAATACTACAAATACAAGACAGAATACTATTAACATATAACGATAAAATTAAGGAGCCTAGTATTAATTGCTAGTATAGAGTTAAACTCGACGCAGTAACACTAAATGATAAACCTTACTTCATGAGTACAGCAACAAATAATCTTTCCCGCCAGATTGAAAAGAGTATAGTAGTACCGTATAAAATTCAATTAGTAAATTATGATAACATAATGATAAGTCTATATATGTATACACTTAAAAACCTTAAATATTGATATAAAATTTATGGAATATATGACAAAAAGGTTTGGATAACCCTGCTGTGGTGCAATGAAAGTCATCTGAAGAATTCTCCCCTCAGGCACTGTTTTTAAATCCAAAGGAGGAATTTCATAGAACATTTTATATATCCATATTATTAACAAAATTAAAATTGAAGGATTGAAAACTTCTAAAACGTTTCTCGTCACATAATTTTATTTGACTGGTTAAAAAAATTAAAGCTTTCAATTTCACATCTTACAGAATAAGGTAGGTGAAAAAGAAAAAGGAAAATTAATTAATAATACAATAAGGATTTAAACTGTTTTTCAACATTCCAATTTGTATTTCAAATGTAATATTTTTTTCATATTTTCATTTGATATGCGCTTATAATACTATAAGAATAACGCTCATAAAGCGTTTATTAATACTATAAGAATTTGTAATGCATATTTGCCTTGTTGATCTGCAGTGTTTATCAGGTGTATTCTAATGGTATTCTTCTAACTGTTCATTAAACCATGATTGCACTAACCCGCTCCATGGTGAATTATCGTCTAGAAAATTCCATCTTCTATAGTAAGCCAACATTGATTCATTGGACTCTAATTAGGTAAAACTTCTTTACTCTTCACTCAGTGATTCTTCCTTTCAGAGTTACAATTTGTTCATCAGATAACCACAATATTAGATGCCTATATCAGGACAAATCCACCTCCATACCTACAGCTAGAGGAGACAATCACGATCATACCCTGGGGCAGATGTCTTCCAAACGTGCATGCACCTTTATTAGGGAAAATTGTGAAATATACGACTCGTCAGACTATATAACTTTCTTCCACTTATCAATCGACTAGGTTTTGTGAGTGTGACATCACTGTAGATGACATTTGGCATTAACATCTTTGACAAATGGCGTGAGAATTGCTGCTCTGTGGTAAATATTTTGTTTATGAAGATTATTTTACCGGTAATCTTGACATAGGAGAATCTAAGTGCTGATTAAGCTCAGCGGTCACTTTTGCTGCGGTTGTTCTCTGTTTAACACTACAATCTGCTACAATAACCGTAGATTATTTCACTGAGCTTCTCATTACGGCCTCTGTTTTGCTTTGCGAGCTCGTATTGCCACGTTGCGTATATGCTCCCATGATATTAGACACTTCTAGAAACACCTAAAAATTGGGATATGTCAGTCACATTCTCTCTAGCTAGACGGACTCTTACAATGTGACTTCTTTGAAAATTTGAGAGATCTGCAATTCACGCTTTAGAAAAAAATCCAAGAGTTATAAGTACCACACACTACCAAAATATATACATTTCTATTTATAAAAAAAGAGCTGGTACTTTTTTATAATATTTTAGGGCAGTGCTTCTCAATCTTTCAATATTTGTGGCCCAATATTCAAGCATGTTTTTCATCGCGCCCCGTTTCATACAAATAACAATGCAGAAGTTCACTAATCCTATACTTTGTTGCTAAAGTTACAATACGACTTTAACCTCTTAAGGTATCCAACTGGTTGCGACAACTTTAAAAAAAAAATTAGGTATGGGGATTTTTTTGTTATTTTTAGATTTGTTTAGTGCATTTTAAGAAAAATGTTCTAAAATTAAGAAGAGAAAAGAAATAATTATTACTAAAATGGAAAAAAGGTACAAATTGACAAAAAAAAATAGCATAAACGTGGCCCATTCTGCACCAAAGGTTTATAAACAAATTCAATTTTTTCTAATTCCAATGTGTTGCTATATTATTCAATTTTGAAATGACCTTCAGGATAAGAGATATTTTCTTTTTTACAAAAACTAGAGCACTTTATCTCGGTTACTATATGAAATTGCTTAAAAAGACAGTGATTATGTTCACATTATGGACTGTAAATTTTGTAATAAAACGATGATTGATAAATCTGAAGGTTAAAACAATTCTACTATTATACAGAACATACAGAAAAAGTTTCCGTTAATTATGTTCAAATTTTTTTTATAAATCGCTGACCCCGTTTGATTATTTCCAAAAAATCCCATTTAGAGTAAAACGCGTTTTAAAGTATGGCATCTTGCTTAAAGTAATGGCATCTGCTTTTACTAAAACTTGTAGTTTTTGTTCTAGTAAACGGAAAATGAAAACATGGTATTTTTATAAAGCTAATAAGATGGCTCATAATTTAAAATCATGAAAAAACATTTTCAATTTTTTGTAAAATTCATAGTTGTAGGGTAGTCGTGCAACTGGCGTATATATATATCTCGCTCAACCCGTACATTACATTCCCTGGACGTATATATACGTCTTTCCGAATTGAAATATTTTATGTGCACTACTATCCATAAAATTATTCCGAAGGCTTTGGTATAAAAGGACCTTGACAGCGTTTGCGAAAGATTTACTTATTTCAGAATGTATGCTTATTTTTATTCATTTTCTTCTCCCCCCCAATACATCCCATACGCACTCCTACGTGGAAAACGAAGACATTGGGAAGTGATTAAGTGATAAATTACAAAATTCCACCCAGACAGACAAGAAAGCGAGTTAATAAGATCATGGTAAAAAAGTGTTAGGCATTTCCTCTTGCAATTTCTTATGAAATAAAATTCAGAAACCCTTTTAAATTATCAAGAGTAATATTTTAACACTTTTAAATTAAAAAACTACCTCTCTCAGAATAGCGTACTTGTAATCTAATAAGATTATTTGCCGAAAATACGGTTTACTTTCTGCTTACCATGTGCTTCCGATCGTAAAATAGTATGCTCTCAAGGAACACTTAATTTCCATCGAGGATTTATTTCTTACTTTACGACGTGCTAGTCGTAAGTGTGAAAATGGGTTTCCTCTAGAAAACATTTTCTCTTCATTTCTTGGAGATCTTGAATTTTTCTTTTACTTATTATTATTTCATTCCGATCAAGTAGTAAAAATATTTGATTACTTTGAGGTTCTAATATATTACAGGGTTAAAATGTAAAATATATATATATTTATATATATAGCGATGAAGATGGATATTTTTAAGTTATCTGTAGCTTTTCCGGGAGAGAAAATTCACACCAAATTTATGAACAAAAATCATCTTCCATTTTTGTTATTCAGATGCGAATCGTAAACGAAACACAGTGAGTGGCATCCTAAAAGTCAAGCAATATTTTTCGAGAAGCGTTGCAGATATTATCATATTACCAATTTTAGTGAATTTTAGCGATAATTTTTTGTTCTCCTTATGTGTTTTTATTTAGGTTTAATCCATAATTTAATTCCATAATATGCACAATGATATAAAGATATATATTTATACAAAATAGACAATGGACCAAAAATAGATGCAATAATTTGAACTGTAATAACAGAATTGAATACCGATGTAGTATTTTTTTAAAAAATATAATGTTAAAAAAGAGAACTGAAACTATGGCATTGATTTAAAATGTTCAGATGCTACACATTTTGATATATTATGGGTTATACCTTCCTGATAGAGCTATAAGTTTATCGAGAGAAAAATTATAAAAAAGAAACGCTTAGTACTTAATGATGCTTTGAATGTATGTGCTTTTTTTTGAAACTTCAACTACGTATGTTATGATTAGCTCTTGCAGATGCTAACAAAATTAGGTTACTGCAGGTGCAAATCAGCTAGTTTTGAGTGATAATTATTTTATTATGTTCATAGCAGAAAATGCTTATTTATTATTATATTTTCAGATTTTTCAAAAAATTTTCAGAAAGTCTTTGCTTGCCTATGTTACAACTCAGTTAAACACAGTGGCACACGTACCGTGGGGTAGTCACTCATGGTCTAGCCTATGTGTTCTGTATTACTTCTTTTCTTTGTAAACAAATTTATACTAATACATTAAAAACATTTATCAAACTGACTGTAAGGCCACTTTCAGTTTATAACGCATACATAATTAGGGAAGGAAAAAATAACTATTTTCTTTTGATATCCAATTGAAAGTTTAATAATTTAAGAAGATTGTACTGAAGTACTGAATATTAAACTATTTATAGTTGGAAAAAAATAAATTAAAGTAACATTTTAATAAGTATTAAAACTGAAAAAGTTTATTTAATGCAAATATTTACTTCTGTAGCTTTAATTGTAAATATCTTGGGGAAAAAGTAGAGCACAGTTAAGAGAAGACAAAAGTTTTCTTAAATGAATTGCTTTTTCAGAATTGTTTTAAATAGTTTTAAAATATTTATCTTTTTTCCCATTGATTACCTTAAAGATGTATATTTGAAGTGCTCTATTTTTCGGTGAGCATCTGTCCTTATCATTTGTATTTTCAAAACAATATTGAACTGCATTTAATATGCAAATTAATATAGTCCAGAATTCCTTCAAAAAACTACTGCTTTATTCTATGAGCAGATTATGTACCACATTTATGAAAAATGTGCAATCTTACTAAAATGTAAACTTTTAATGTAAGACAAAATACATATATTTTATCTACAATATAATTTTATTACAGATGAAAAAAATGGCATGGTCCTAATATTTTAATAATGATACTATCAATAACAATTTCAGTTTGCTTTAAGTAAAGCTCATTTTTTAAGAAGATAAATATTAAAGCATATGATCTTGACAATATATAAAAACATTAATACAATACAAAACTGATATCAAATTCAAGTATATTTTATCTTCATTGATAGAAAAGTTTATGATAGAACATCAATTGTAGTAAATATTAATCACGTATTATTGCAGATTGAAAAATAAAAACATTGCAATTTCTGAAAAATACTTGCAGGTAAAGATTCTAAAATAGTTTTAAAAAAATAATGGAAACAATTGAAAATGTTTGCTTATAAATTAGAATGAAATATATATAAATATATTTGAAGTAATCTTGATTTGTCTGTAAATAGTATTTTAAAATATAATCTTCATTCCGTTTTTTTTCCAGAAAGTGAAAAATATAAGATATTAAATAAAATACAAATAAAGTACAGACGAAGCTTCATTTTATGAACTTCTATTTTTAAAATTTCTCTATTTTGAGAACTTTTTCCAAGGAGCAATAACATTTTGCTGCTTTTATCGAAAAATGGCCTCCAAATAGCGAAGCTCATTTTTTATTTAAGGAATTTTCTCTTTTGTAACTGGATTTTTTCTCTCCCCATTTTTAAAATATTTCTGTATAGTTCAATTTATTCTTTCTTTTAACACATTTAATAAGGATAAATGAACTTGAACTGATTTTTGAAGGCTTCTAATTACCTTTGAGAAATAAAATTAGAGTAATTTTTTAAAGAAAAACCTCTAATAAAGTTATCATAATTTATAATTAATACGAGTAAATATTAGGAAGCATGAGGTAATGGATGCTTAAATTGCTCGTTATAAAATAATTTATGTTTAAAATGACTAGTAAAAAAATGTCATTAAAAAGTTAGAAAATTAGAAAATGCATTAAAAATTCATAATTTTAAAATGAATTTAATTTTTAAATTTGAAATTGCAGTGTGTATTAGTGGACAATATTTTCCCCTTGTTTTCCATGGAGATTACTTCTTAATGGGTGATATATATAAAATAAAAAGAGATATTAATTTACAAAAAAGGTATATATACTTTTTTTAAAAATTTAGACTTTATATTAATTTAGGGGTTTTTAATTTATGAAAAAATGAATCGCAATTAAACGAATTTTTCACATATCGAACTTTTTTCGGGATTTAGTGACTTCGTTAAAAAGAGGTTTGTCTGTTCTTGAAATTATTATTTTATATTTGCTTGCAATTTTTTTTAATAGGATTTTTTAAAATTCGAAAGCATTTACGAAGATCATATAATATACATCTTCACTGTTCATATAATGTTCATTTTCATACCATGTGCATTTTCATATATTGCACATAATCGTCTATCTTTTTTGTAGTTATTGTTAAAGATTGGTTAACTTATTAATAAATTTTTAATTCCCCTTTGAAAAAACATAATCGAACAATGCCAAATTAACCACTAAAGCATGTTCTTTGAATACTAAAACCAAACTTTACTTCAATTAAAAAACAGTGTTCTGGAAACTAAATTTATTTTTTGCACAGGATTTCGTTTCGAAATCTACTTTTATTCATCCTTTTTTTTTATAAAAAAGTAGTTCTTTAATGGTTCAGTCTCATTTTTTTAGATTTTTAGGCAGCTCAAAAACAGTGATGTGTTATATGAAAAAAAAGATTTAATTAATTTATTTGTTTTGATGTTTTTATATGGTACACAATTAAGTACAGTATAGACAGTCATTTGTTATTCATTAATTCTAGAAATTCTTAAGAATGCAAATATTTAAATTACAAAAATAGAGTAAATTGGCTTAAGCTTATATTTTTAATTCAGTATATTAAAAATACACAATTTTTTTTAAAGCAGAAGATTTTTTGCAAAAATATTTACACGCGCACACAACATTAACTCCTATAAAGGAAAAATCTTAACCAAATAATTGTAAAACAAATACCACACATTTTCATTTTTATTCAAATGCTGACATTTAGTCACAAAACAATTTAAAATATTTATATTGGTTTAAACTTTTTCAGTTTTGAGTTCCAATTAAAGTAACGACATTTCCGGTACTAATGGCATATGTTCCTGATAAATAACTCTTTTTAAAGGGATTCCCATTCAACAAAAGTCCGTTTGAATAAAATCTTCATACTACACAATCTTCTGGGGATTCAATCTTAATGATTACATATTGTTATTCCATGGAATTTTCCAGGGAATTAAATAAAAATCCGACAAGAAAAACAATTCCCAAAGGTGTTGTTAACAACACCATGATAATAATGTCTATACTATTTAAACCTTACAAAAAGAAAGTCATTTATTGGGTAATATCTTTACTAAATCTTTCTTCCAGTTCAGTCTCTCTTTTTACTATTCTCCCAGGAATAAAGGCTCATTGGTAAGTACTTTATCCTGTACAGGTATTTCAGATATTGAAAAAAAAATTGTGATTCACATTATGCTGTTCTAGAATTACTCTTTATAAAGAAGGATATACTACATCGTTTGGAAGGTTTTTCCAACTGGTATTTGAAAGAAAATATGCAGAAATATACTGCAAATTAAAGAGTTACAAAAATAATGGCAATGCTTTGGATTAATAGTCATAAGAGTAATGACTTGTGTAGTTAATTTCTTTGTTATGAATGATTAATAACCTGTGTTATATAACTAGTTCCAAAAAATAGACTGAGACAAAAAAGTGCTTTGTATAATCAGCAAAATGATTCAGAAATAAACAACTGTTACTAATTGAATGAAACAATAAAAAATGAGAGGATAAAAATAAAAGTAGATTGCTGATGTTAAAAATTTATGCTGCTTTAGAAATTTCTTTAACTTTGCTTTAGAACGAAACTGATGAAGCAAAGAAAGAAACAATTTTTTTAGGTCTATCAAATAAAAGAAATGATAAGTTATATAAATAATGCATATTACAGAAATAGAGGATGAGTAAAATATTTGCACATTTATACTACATATACGCTATAAGACAAAAAAAAAACGTTACTTCTGGAGGCTGTTGACCGAAATGACTAAATTATATTTCTGCTTTCGAGAACCAATTGATAAAATTTCCAGATTTTTTTTTGCGTAAGCGACGTGCATAGAGACAGCCAGACAAGAGGTCCAAAACATTATATGGGAATCATTGTATAAAGAATTTCTAAAAACATCGCAAATTCATTTAAATTCTGTTGTGTTTGTAGCAATGTGTCTCATGGATTACGTAGTGGAGAAAATTTATCAAGCAATTTAAGAAACTGCGAGAGTATGACAGAGAACAAATAACTGGGTTTTCAAATGTTGGATAGCCTAATAGAAAGATGTGTAGCATGTTGATTGTAATGATGTTACAGTTACAGGCTGCTGTTGGAGGGGAATACAAGGCATATCCAGCGTAAACCAGGACCAGATGAAAAACCCCGGTGCGAATCATTGTTTTGCAAACAGGCATATACTAATCCAACAACCTCTGTTGTAAGCATCTAATTGGAAGTGGAGTTTTGTTTTTGATTATTCCATAAGTAATCTCCTCATAAGCCATAGGTTTCAAAAAAGTTAGACTAAACTCGATTAGACCGTTACGATGGCTATTTTAAAAACCGCATTGCTTCATCAAGAAAGATTGGAATAATGTCATATAAGACGGATACAGGTTCATCGATGGATTTTCACATAAGAGATTTACCTTTGTTTTAATCGGGATGACAGTAGAATCTATGATTAAAAGCAATGTAGTCAACTTCCCAATTTTCTGTCTGTTGTGCAATATCACTCGCCTAGAAGACTTGGAATCCTAATATTGGATGCAATGGAATCTGACGATAATTTATATTTGATGCTCTTTGATGTGCAAGATCTTTTGCACCCAGGTTCGCCCCTGCTTCTAAAATGATTTCAATTACATATTATGTCTGTTTTGGAATGTATAGTAAGCCTTGAAAGCATTAGTATACTTTTAAATTTAGCGATATATTTTCCCTAAACAATTTAGTTGAATAACATTATTGATATGAAAACAACATTTTTAGTGGTCTACAGTAATTTTTACATGTTCATATCTTCAAAAATGCTGGAAAGTGTTGTTTCCTGTTACGTGATTCAATTTACTCAAATATTGCAATATACATGTCATTAAAACACAATACTCATTTAAGAGGCTTCGGCATGTTCATTCATTACATATAGTTTAATTTGGGGTTAGATGAAATAAAAAGTTATGTTATATAAATACACTGTAATTTTCAAACATGAAAGTATTTTCAAAACAAAATTTAAGCTATTATTTAAAATAAAAGAATAAAAGTGGGATGCATTTTGCATTTACATATTTCATGGATAAAAATGAAAGGTTATCTCATATGGAAAGCTTACCAGTGAAGTTAAAGACTTGAAATAAATTATCAAGTACACTTGTTTCACTATCTCATTAACATTGGGGCCGTGATATAGTAGTAGACATGGCCAAGAGCTTGGACCAGCATGTCAAGACTTCGACACATGGTGCCACTAAATACCCTCCGTATATAAGGGGCTGATACACGTTTAATCTATCGAGCTGAAAGCTCTCTAAATGCTAATGTTGTTATCATTAAAATCTTTGGGTAATTGAAATTAGAGGATTGATTATAATACTCTTGAAAAAAAATAAGGAGACAAATTGCAAGCTAAAGTAGAATGAATGCTATCAGATTGGAACACTTTAATGCTATGCATTTTTAAAAACTTTTTCAAGGTAATACTTTTTTTAATTGAACTTGAAAAAATGCTCAATAATGTTTGAATATATTAAGGCAAAACCTTAGCTTTTTTCCCTCCATGACCTTTTCTTTTGAATTTTGAATCAATTTCTACTTTATGAAAAATGTTAACATATCCACAGAAAATCCAAGATTAGTAAACTAATGATACAGCATGTAATAGTCACATTATAATTGATGTATAAAAATTCTTTAAATAGCAATATCTGCTGATACCAAACAATTTTATACTTAGAGTTTATTTCCTCTAAAGCATAATTTATAATCCCACATCAACTTTAAATCTATTCATTATACTCATTTATTTCGCTAGAATCTTTTCCAAAACTTACCAGAATAACAAATTTCGTTCATGTAAAATTAAGTTTCAGAGCAGTTAGTGAACTCATAATTACAATTGTATTCAAGAATATTCCAGCAGCGAATTTCAATACATTTTGATAGATAATGAGGAAGAAAATAGTCACAAACGAACAATAGGCACGGAATTGTTGCTACGAAATATCTTTGAATATGTAATGGGCAGAGCCCAACTGACATTGAAGAATAGAGTACAAATTGTTAACCCGTATCCAAAAGAGTACTTCGCAGCAGAATGAAAAATGGACACTCGTTTGTTGAGCCTTTGAAAGAGAGTTTTATTATTTTTCTTCTTGATAGCTTTTAGCAATAACAGCTACCGGGAGAGTTCCGATGGAGCATATATTTTCCGTTGTATTAAATTAGCCACTTTATATGTCAAAATATTTCTGATAAGTTGATTGCTATCTTTGGAGTCCAGCTGATTATAAATCGTTCCTATATTTCAACCTATAAATTGTGTTACGTAATGCATCAGATTGACAAAAAGTTAATTAATACTGTGAATTATAAGATTTTAAAATAATTATAATTATGTTAAAAAATTAAATGATTCTTTCTTTTAATAAGATTGTATGTTGCATAAAACCACTAATAACTTTATTTTTGTGGAAAATAAATGCAATATACGCCTCTATTGAGTTTTGTTTTTATTAACATTGTTCTTTGAAGTAACACAAAGGGTATGATACATAGCAAACTGCTACTGGTTCATATTAATTTTCATATGCTTTCTTCAATATATGATAAACCTTTCAAAACCAATTTGTTTTACTCTTGTTTAGCTTCTGATTTAAAAATACATAAATAATAATGGTTTTTACTAAGAAAATCTGAAATAAGTGCGTCAGTAAAAATATTATTAATAGTATGTGTGCTTTAAGCATGAAGAAAGAAAAATGGAAAATATTTGATTTCCTACAAATAAAAAGGATTCATATAACACACACAAAACACATGCAGACAGAGACGCACACGCATATATAAATGAAGGAAAAATAATACACTTATGTTAAGGTAAAGAAGTATGAAAAGTAAGACCAAAAGTACAAATTTCAACAAAAAATCAAACATATATGTAAAAGAAAGATAGAAAATACATAGCAGCAAAAATTAAATATAGAGCCTGACAATCCAAAAAGCAACTTTAGACATAGGGCAAAATAATTCATATTAAACTACTTTAAAGTTGTGAATCTTTTCATTTTTCACCCGGTAATTTGATAAGTAAAACTCCAAACAAAAGCAATGCAAATGTGCAAATTCTGCATGAGAAATGAAAGAGAAATGTATCAATATAGGATTAGCAAAATATTGTAGAATTTTACAGAAAACATTTTTAAAAATGTATTCACAGATGAGTTCAAAGAAATGAAAAACTTGAAATAAAATTATTTTTTTTTGCATTTAATGAAATTTTAATGCATTTTAATGAAATTCGGAAGCTTTTGTTGTCTTATAGTACTCAAGTACATGGAGACGAGTCATCATTTGCAGAATGTTGAAGAAGATGCGCGCTTATAAATTTTGGTTGAAGTGTTTGTTCATATACACTTGTTTGTGTATGTCTGTATTTAATTGGCACTAAATATTTTGTTATATTCTTCCTTTATTTCCAAACTCAATTTTTAACATGTTTCAGAATGCCATAGCATGAATTACGTAAAGTAACATATTACTGTCATTTATGTATAAGAAACTTAATATGAGCATACTTTCTTTCCTCTGAAAGATTGTACACAATTTATAAAACTGTGCAATGTACTACTTGTGCAAGCTACTTATGTACAGAAAATTCCAGCATTTTTAAAGCGAGACCCAATTTTTTTCCCTTTGTTCTTTAAGAAAGACTTGATGCTGAAATTGTTTTTACTTGCAATTAAACTTTAAATTTATATGTTTCTATATACGTTACATTATACTTATTGAATATGATACTTCTCTCTGTGAATTATTTAACGGAAAATGGCAACAAAAAAACTGTGACTTATTTCAAATTTCTAAATGTATAGATTTGAAAAGAAATATTTAGGATTTTAGTAATAATCAACTTCAATTTTCAAAGAAAGGTAAATTTCAAAACATTCCTGTAACTCACTGATTCAATATTTCATTATATACTCATTCTTTAATTGTAATTTAATATTCAATTAGTGTATCAACAATAGTGTAAATACCATCGTATTTATATTAAGGTTGAAAATAGGACTTTTATGCATTGAAGCTCCCCATACTTTCAGATATTTGTTGAACAAATACGTAAATGACGAAGACAAATTTATTAATGCAGACAAAATTTACATTGCCAAAAATTTTAAATGGGGAAGAAAAATAAACATTTATTCACTGAGATTATCTATTCAAGGTTGCAAAATTTTATTACCTAATGTTTATTTATATATCCACTTATTATAAAATACATACTTATTCGTATGTTACAATAGTAAAATAAATGAGATCTAAATTATACGTTTAATCTGAAATTGTTAAAATAATTAAGGATACGTATATTAAAAAAAATTAGAATATCAAAGTATTAAAATGATGAAAGAATATCACTCGTATAGAAAACTAACGCATTTAATCATTTAAAATGCATATTGTGTACATTGTTTTGAAATTAAATAGTGAACCAAAACTTCGTTTAAATATTCACTATGATTTCCAGACTAAAGGACATGCATCTTGATGAGAAAAAAGCTTAATTATAAAATAACATAATCTACATAATTATTTTGAGATAACTGCAGACAAGCTTGACTGCTTCTCATATGATTTTTTATGATTATAGACTCAAGCATTCAATTAAATTTAAAATACTTTTCCTTCTGTGTTGTAAACAAAGAAGTAAAAGATACTGATATTTTTCTATTATTGCCTATTGACGGTTATCTTATAAATACGATGGCGGAGTGTAAATGGAACGTGGTGAAGAATATAATAAGTTATTAAAACAATTTATTAAATTTAACAAGCTCGTAATGTTTTGATCTATTATGCATTTTGTTTATTCAAACATTAAATATTTTTAAGTGTAGATAACCATTTGTTAACTGTGTCCAAGGAATCAATGTAAAAATGTTTAAAAAAACGAGACAGTTAAACTTGCACAAATAACCGAAAAGCTGTACATAATTAATAATTATGTTAGTGACTCTAAAAGAACAAAGATACAATGCATTAATGGATGAATTAACTGACATATTTAAATAAATTTTTAAAAAAATTAATTAACCATTTCTGATCTATGATGTTCAAGGAATGGGTCTTCTAGTGTTGAAAGATGTCTTAAATTTTACGAGAAAATATTTTCCATTCAATATTTATCAAAATCTTCTGTGACAAATAATATAATTTTTTCTACTTTAAAAACAGTGGAAATCTTAAAATAAAATGCTATTACCAACACAAAAATAATTATTGGCTATAGATGGGAGAAAAATAACTTCAGACGTTATAAATTTAAAATGTGTGCGTATTCGGATCATCTTCATGTTATTTCGAAACTTTGATCTTTATTCTATGATAGGGATCAGAAAAAAATCAATTTATAATATGGGAAATACAGTATTTAAAAGAGTTAATTCCTTGTACATATATACATAATATTCACGAATATATATTAACTCATAAACATAGCTAATAAAATTTTCATAACATTAATAACTCACAAAGTGAATTAAGAAGATATAAATCCAAAAAAAAATCATCAAGCTAATGAAATTTTTTTTATTGTCGTATAATACCTCGAATCTCTATAAACATGCCTGCAGAATTTCAAAGCTTTACTTGGATTTTTTTCTCAAGATGTGGAACAATGTTTGATGCTGGACAGTAACTACCACCCCCACATTTCAGATTATCTGCTAGAAAAGAGACTGATAAAAATGAATTAATTATATTTTTCTACCTCGCTTAAGTGAGACAGGCATTATATATGCAGTAACAAATGATTTCAAGAAAGAATTGTGCAATTCATGCAAAAATTCTAGTTTGTGAATTGCTTATTGGGAAGAACAAATGGATTTGGTCAAGATTTAAAAGTTGTGCGTGGTTTTTATGATATTATTATAAATGAAATAAAAACTTCAGAACGGATCCTCCCAAAGCACAAATACTAAGTCTGATTTCGATTGCTCAGATAATAAAAATCTAATTCGCAAGAATAGCAAAACTCTTTCATTTTAATATATTTGTTTTGGTGATAAATCCCATGTGTGAGAAAAATTCAACACTATTATTATTAAAATATTTTAATATACTTATTTAAACAAATGCACAGATTCAGTTCTCAGATTTTGATGTATTTTGCCTATAATTTCATTTTGTTGTCATTCGTGTGCAATATTTAACATGAGAAGGCTTTTTTAAATCATGGAAAAAAATAAATTTTTGTACATGTTGTGAATTATTTGAATTATCAAACTGAGCATGGAATTAGCTCTGAAGTGTGTGTAGTTATTTTTTATAATTATTATGATAATGTTTTTTGAAATATTGATCTTTCATTCGTTTTCTTCTATATATTCATAATACCTGTATACTGTTTAATTGTTGTACATGTGCGAAATTGCTTATGGTAAGCAGTTTTAAATAAATAAATTAACATTTTATATAAGTTTCAGACTATTCGATGAATATTATATCATGCCATTCCTGGAATGAAAACTTCAAACTCATATTTCTCCATGTTGGATTTTTGTACATATACTGTTATTCAAAACCCTAAGGCTTTTTTGATTATTGAAGCATGGATTTGAAATATATAATACATGTTCTGTAAAACTGTGCATAGAGAATTCGCTTTAACATGTTTAATACTTTTAAAAAAAAAATTCTAAATCAAAATTAATGTGTTTTTGAGAATTTTTGGAAGTTTAACTATATAAAAGTTAATAAAAAATTAAAGAGCAGCATCAGAAAAAAAACCCATGCACAGTTTAATGTAGTGTATTATAAGGCACTTGGAAAATATTTTGAAAAAGAAAAGAAACATGTTTAAAAATCCTTTAAAATTTTTTAAAATGTTAAAAAAAGTTGAAAAAAATCAATTTTTACAAACATTTTGCAACACATTAAATTTTTTGTACGGAATTATTATTAATATTACCATTTTTCAAAAATACAATTAAAACTAAATATTAAATATTAAAAGTGAAAAAAATGTGAAGTGGGTACAATATCGACTTAAGGCATTTTAATTTACAGGCTTCCAAAAATGTTGCTTTATCTAATATGAAGATCATTCAAAAACATAACTAATAATACAAAATTCATTTTATCAATAGTGTCAAAATTACAAACTGTTTAACAATAATTAATTGATTTTATAATAATTTTCTTAAAGATGATAATAAAATAAAAAAATAATCTGCAGAAATATAAAAGTCGACAAAAAGAGAGAATATTTTTTTTAATTCATAAAATTAACACAATGTATAAATTTGAAATATTCCTTAATATGGATAGTATTAAACATATCCTGCTTCATTTTAACAAAAATAAAATATCCGATTTGCAAGATAAATTGAATATTTCACTTTTTTATCTATAAATCCTTTAAAAGAGATAATTTTTTTACTGTTATGCTTAAAAAACATTTATAGAATAAATTTAAAAACGCTGAACAATATTATTAGGAAATTAGTCATCATAAATTTGCTACATTTAAAAAGTTGGGCATACATCTACCATAAATTAAATTTCCACAAATTTTTTAATCCCTCAAGTCCTATAATTTTTTTATTTAATTTCTTAAATTTATCAACCGCCTTAAAAATTCCCTCACTACATCTGATGAAATATTACCCATACTTTTAGAAAATTTTTTCAATTTTCTTGCTATTAAACCTGTTATTAAAAATGGTCAAGATCTTTTATATGCTTTTAAAAAGTAAAAATACTTTCTTTCGGTATAGTTATGAATACGAAAATTTATGTAAATCAATCGATATTAGTGACTTATTAAAGTGTCTTTAAAAGAATTACAATGGTTGTAAAATAAATAACTAAAACTTCTAAAGAAATATAAATTCTTATATTTTTTCAATACATTTATTTCAAATATTAATTTTAAAAAAATGTGCAATACATAATGTTTACAAAATTAATAAAGTTTCCTATTTTTCCTCAAGAAAATTATCTTTACATTTCTTTTAACAAATACTTTTTCGCTTTACCTTCAAGTTTGAAGAGTAAATGGAAACTATTTTCATATAAATGTATTTATTCTTAAAATTCTATCTCCAGAAAAAACCACAAACCATGGAATTCCGTGTTATAGGCGTAATTATCATAGATACACGTACGGCGGCTTGCTCAATGAACTGATAAGAAAATTGATACATCTAGAATAATTTTCACACTTTAAATACTTAAGCGGCTATAATAGTTTGTTTACTTAAGAGGCTATGAAACAAAGTCAAATAACTAAAACATAATTTATATAAATTTTCAGGGGTAAAAGAATATTTAATTCTTATTCAAACTGTAGTTTAATAAAGTCTTAATCTCCGTAATTTTGTAAGCAGAGATGTAGTTACTGATATCTTTCTCCTCAAGTAAATGATAGAAATTAATGGACCGAGTGTACGATAAGACAAACTATTATTAATTGGGAAAATAAATCTATCTGTTAATTGAAAACAGCTCCCTTTGTCATGTGACGAAAACAGATTTTTGTGAGGCAGATTGCACCGACAGGTATTAGATCATCTTTCATATTTATCATAAGTGAAATTACTTAACACCCATTTATTTCCTAAATACTAAATTAATAATGATTTTTGTTTAGGTAATAGTTTAGGTACTATAAATTTCCTAATTTAATGAACAAATCACAATCCATTGAACATTCTGTTTTTAAAACTGATATCCAATACATTCCTCTCATACCTTTAATACAAATGCATGACTGTTATTTAAACACTCTAATTATATTCATATATGGAAACAAAATATGCTGTTTATAACTGTAATAAACTGTAATAATTTAATATCTGTAAAAAAACTGTATATAAAACTGTAATTTATAACTGTAATTTTAAGGATTATTTTATTTTGAAATTTTGAAAATAACTGGAATCGATGCATACAAAATGCTAGATTTCATAAAATAGGATATTGTCATTAAGATTGGAATTATGTGAGAGTTTAGTGAATAAGATCTAGTTCAGTTAACTCCATTTAACTTCTAATGGATCGTTTTGTTCAGAACAAAGCTCGTCTGTGGAATCAGTAATCGAACTAATTGTTCAAATGCAGTTTTGGTATTCATTAATGAAGTGAGAATAGAAAACAGTGAATTCTCACGATTGGATAACGCACTAAAGCCTGGATCTCTAATGCTTCACTATACTTTTGAAGTTTTTCAAGGCCTAAACTTAAATTTCTTTCGGACAAAGTATTGAGAAATTTCAATAAAATGAATGTGTGTAATACATAGCATTTCTGTAACGTTTATTCTTGTATTTCCAAGAAATGTCTATTGTTTATATTTGAGGAGGTTCATAGAAATGTGATATGATATATTTTTTCATATTGCAGAATTTCGATATTTATCGATCAATTTGCATTTATCTTTCCATTGTAAAAAAAGATCATTACCTTTTTAGATGCTGTATGATTCTGATGCAGGTAAATTCTTTCTAGAATCAAAATCTTCACATTGTTACGGAGAGGAACTTTGGAGAATGGGGTGCTAATTCAGATGTCATCCTTATCACTTGACAATGTTTGACTTAATCAGTGTTATTTATACGAGTAAATAAAGTAAATCAGACTATTTGAAATCACTAATGTAGCTGAATGTCAGTTAAATATTCAATACTACATATTAGAAAATACTACAAATTATTTTGTTGTATCAATATATTTGGGTTTAATAACAAAGTGTTGTCTGGGGTCAATAATCTGAATATGGAAGCCGATGGCGTTATCTCCAAGTGAATATATGTATTTAGTAAATATTCACCTTCTAATTAAAGAAAAGTATTACAAAGAATAAAATAGATGTTCAAAGCTTGAAATATCCCATTATTTTTTGGCAAAATACTTATTTGCCTGACATGAGACGAAAATGATAAATGAGATTAAAATGTTTCAATCTCAATTTAAGTAAGTTTGAATCTCTTTAGTATCATCTCTTAATAAGTTTTGTTCATCATTAGCTCCTTAAGTCACCACCGCCTTATATGTATGTCTCGCTCAACCGGTGCATTAAAAATGCTCTACATGTAGTATACGTTTTCCGAAATACGGTTATTTTCTTTGTGCTGCTATCAGTAAAACTATTCAGAAAGTTTCTGTATGCAATAAAAGGACCTTGACAGTGTTTTCGAAGGATTTACATGCAGATACATGCACCTATGTGAGAAATCTTGTCGCCAGCGAGCGAATCGCTTAAATTTTAATGGACAGGCAAGGGATTAACTCGCAATTATTTCTTCATAATCTTGAAAATACTTTTACATTTTCACTATAATTCCACCAACTGATACTGTCACATGTATCATCATTTCTCTTCTCTAGTGCGATTCAAACCTTATTTCACACTTTAAACATTCTTTAAGTTCTCCATAACTAAACAATACTTACATAGGTAATAGATTTGTCAATAATTTATTCATAGATACATATTACTTTAATCGGATTTACAAGTTCTTAAATGATCACATGGAAACTACTGGCCTTTATTTGTATTTATTACGACCCATAATTTCACATAACTGGACAGTTGATTTAACACATCTAATTTATTAATTATAATAAAAATAATATAATATATTTAATCAATGATATAATTTTAAAAAATATAAAAATTATATCTATAATAAAAATATACATTAATGAAAAATATCAGTATGAAATAAAAATAACTTTGCATGTTTTTATTTTTTTTTTTTTTTCTTTGTGTCTTGCTATTCAGTTATATTTCTTGAAGTATTTTACTATGCATTTAAATAGTGACCTTGACATGTGTTTTTCGTAAGGATTTATACTTATTTCAGAAAAAAAAATGCTTATTTACCCCTTGGCTTTTCGTTCCAAAGCACCGCATACATGCACATAATCGTGTCAGTAAAAAAAAAAAAAAAAAAAAAAAAAAAAAAAAAAAAAAAAAAAAAAAAAAAAAAAAAAAAAAAGAAATCGTGTCGTCAGGTAACGAATCGCTTAACTGGGTAAAACTGGACATTTCTACCTAAGCAATAAACTTCAAAGCATCTGTATGAAATTCAAGGCTTTCAAAAATTCTCTAAGATATAAAATAATTTTATCTTACATTTGGTAAAATGTTTTTTATGAATATAAATTTTATGCTGATAGAAACTTAACAATTATATAGACGTACATTTCTGTACAAATATGATAAAGTTATTTAACCTATTTGAAAGAAGTGCTTAGGGAAAAAGTGGAGGTGATTATAAATCCGTAGTCATAACACATTATGTGAGTACATGGTAATATTTAAAGAGTATATAATGTTAGGAACAAGCCAACTTAAAAATAAATATAATTCAACAACTCAAGAAAATTTTGTAAAGCTTTTGAAAGTTGATAAAAACAGTTTTTACTCATTTAAAGCTAGTAAAGGAGCATAGATGTGTCAAAAAATCATGGTAGTAATATTTTTGTTAGTCATCAATGCCACGGGGTGGTTATGTGGTCATAATCTAAAAAAATGTGATCTGCGTTTTCAAGTCACGTGATCTTCTTATGATTTTGCAATAGACCCAGACTGAAACACGTTAAATTTGCCGTGCCTCACTTCTAACACAATGGCGTAGTATAGTAATATGGAGTGTGGATTGAAAACTCTCCTTCGCCAATATTCAAAATTTTATGTCAATCACCAATAGCACACATGACTTTTCAGGGTGAGATTTTATTAAAGTTGGTTATATCAGAATTAGTTTATCGATGATAAATATTGATGGTGAGATAAATGCAGCTCTTAATGTGTTTGTGAGAATTTTCTCTTTGCTACTAAATATTTAATAACAAATAAAAATGAATGAATTTAAAAATAGTGCAATTAAAGAAATTACTTTAAACAGTAATGATAAATCTTGAACGTGGTAGAAAAGTTAATATTGTGACGACGTCACATGGAACAGCTCAAACCTCGTTATACGTATTAAGTCTGACATATGGAAAGCAGATGGCTCGCTTGTGTGGTTGGAGACAGAACATGTGGCTTCGGCGTCATTGTCCTTTGTTTGGCATCTGGTCTGTCGACAAAGGTGTGACTGAGAGCAAAATGGACAGAACATAGCTATATTGTGCTTCGGTAGGCAGAACTTGTCTGTCTTAAAATAGTGGTGCCTCGGCGGATGGCGACAGGTCACTTCAAAGAGGAAAGGGCGACGAGGTGGTTCATGAACCAGATGTCGGACAAGTCATTGTCACCGGAAACATTCGAGAGGAACCAGAGCCATTGTTCGGCCTGCACCAGTGTTGGGCTATTAAGACTGAGGTCCTGGGTGCAAAACTTTGGGACCTGTCAATGAGAGATGACGAGGTGATGACGTTACCAGATGAAGAGGAAAGAAAAATGTTGGTGCAAGTTCCCTCAGGAAGGAAATCAACTTTCTTCACGTGTAGGCGGGGTCGCGATGGGCAGAGAGAGAAACGCTGACGATTCCTGAGCCCGATCCTGTGGGACTGAGATCTTGTGGGACAAGCGCCCTCTGGACAATAGAGCGATGGGGTGGATCGATAATACTGAGCACTGAAAGAGACGTAACACACCGTCTAGGTGACCCTGCAATTATTTCAACTCTGGAATTTAGTTTTCTTCCCTGCAAAGCAAAACAATGGAGGTATTGCGTGTGATGTATAATTTTAATTCATCTAATATTTACGTATTTTGAAATAAAAATAAAATACGTAATTCCTAAATTACGCATTTTAAAATAAATACGCTTCCCTGTCACGACGTTACAATATGAATTCTGTGTTTTTGTCAAAAAGGCGAGGGTCCATTTCTTACGTGAGAAACATTTCCAGGTTGAAGTGCTCAAAACTAATGTACTAAAAATAAATTGCATCGAAACAAATATTTTACATCTGACTTATCCGAAGGTATTATCATATGGTTTATAAATGGGATTGGATTCCCTAATATTACTGTCACATTTTAATAATTCCAATTTTATATAATTCTTTTTTGAATAAGAAAAAGAAATTTTTTAATGCATTTTTTAAAAAGAATATTTGATTACTAAAGGATTAATGTTTTAAAACTAATATTATGAAAAACAAGAACACAATTCGGAACATACTACAAAACTCTATCTGCAATGAAAACAGTTTTTTATAACATATCAGAAATTTTACTTGTACGTATTAGGATTTCTGTTAAACACTTGATAATTGTTGTATAAACTCTAAATTTTCTGAATCATTTAATAATGCAAGCAAAATTACAACAAACCATTAAAGCACTTCTAAGCCATTTGTGTTAAAAGTATTGCATATGCCGGAAGTGTACTATGGAACTCTCGAAATAAAATAGGAAAACGTTATAATATCAGTAGATGAGCAAATAATAGCCGTTTACTTTAAAAAGCTATAAGAAAATGCAATTCCATTACGATAGTTGTTCCAAATTCTCTGAAAGCTTTTTTTAATAGATTTAACATTCCATTAGTGAAACGATCTAAAAGGAAACTTTGCATTAAAATGGAAAGTATTGTTATGCTGAAAATTTTAAGAAAGCTTTAGTAAAATAGTTTCGTAACTCAAAAATTAATGCTTTTAAAAGTCTTCTAGATAAAATATTTAGATCATGATTGTTTAAACAATTAATATATTCAATTCGCATTTAATATGCACCTTTTAAACTCCCATTTTCACAATTAGGCATTTACGCATTATCGCATTCGCATTTAAACATTCCTTCTCTATAAAAATATAACTGGTATTTGAAAAGGACGAAATTTTGGAATATAATCTATGAAAAGTGAAGATAAACTGATGCGTCATATAAACTAGTTGATTCAAAGGTATTGTATTGAATATATGAAAGGGATATAAAATAAGTAATTCTGAAATATTTTTGTGAAGACAGTTATATACCTATTTTGTTACTAAAACATAATTTTTATTCAACATTCTTACTTATAATATGTTTCAGTTATATAACATTTAGGACAATGTTAATAATAAGTGTAATTTCTTACCCACTTTGCTAGGTATTTTATAAAAATGTTATTAAAACATATTACATTTTTGATATTTTATTCACTAAGTTTTTGAGTGAATTTCAAAACGTTTTTGTAGTCCTTGACTATTAATTAAATAATAAGTCTTATATTTCAAATACGTAATATGTCTGCTTTTTCTGGTTTCAGTTTCCGAAAACCCGTTCTGAACGAAATTCCACTCAACAGAAGACATAGGCTTGGTACCTTTTTAAGTCTTTTAGTGAACTATGAAACTTTATATTTTTATAGTTCAAAAATATAAAGTTTTATCTATAACAATTTCGTTTGGGAATCCATTTCTGAACACACAACTCGTTCTTAGCGGACCTCTACTCAAGGATAGAAACATGCTTGTTAAGGTTCAGGTTGGTAGATCTAACAAAACAAAAAAAAGAGAATTTTGATCTATAACTTTCCATCTACCCCCCCCCTTTTTGGGAGTAGATATTCTCAAAACCAATTCATAATTGCTGGCTAGTTATAAGATGTCGCCAATTGCAACAGTCATTTTCTAAACGGATCGGTTTTCAAATTTTAGCTGTATTTCTTGGCATTTTGCGATTTCATACATTCGCGTGAAAGGAAAGATTCTTAAGCAATGGGAGGGGGGAGGTTATAGAAGAATTTCCTAAAAATAAATCAAAAACGCATTCTTTTAGTTGGAAATATACTGTCGACCGCTTTGAAACATCTTCGAATCTATCTGCGAAATTTTCTAATGGATGATAGATCATATGTTTGCATTTGTTTTAATTTCAAATCCACAAACAATTAAATTTATACAAAGATGTATTTTGAAAAATAGTACTTTACAATGTGTGTGTGAAAATTAAATTCACTCAAATTACAGATATTTCAAAACTTTAGGAAACAACTATTCTAATTAAACACAGTAATCGGTAGATTTGTGTTTTTATTCACAAATGTAATTAGTCATGCACTAAGCCAAATTTATTTTCTTGTAAATTTGATTCTGAAGTGGGTTTACATTGCACATCTGTCCTGTGAAAGATTTTTCTATGTTGTCAGAGAAAAAAAAATTGGAAAAAGGTTGGGTGAAATTCAAGCAGCATTAAAAATAAAATGCAGTAGGCAGATTCATAAATTACCATTATTTTTTTAAGTTATGTCATATAATCGCTACTAAAATGAAATAATTATATTTGTTAAAATGCGTTTTGATTACTTAGAGCTATGAGACTTACTCAACAATGCAGTAATGTTAAATGGATTTTGTGAGTAAAAAGAATCGTAGGTATACGCATTGGCTTATAATGGGAAGGCCTGACTTATAATAGGTGAACTATCTATTTTCTTCTGCTTTGTAATTAAGATTCCAATGCACGCTGTCTTAACTTTGAGTTTCTATTCAGTGAATGAGCATTTGATGCTCTCACGCAGAAACAACACTAGACTATTCATTAGGACCTCGTTTTGAACCACGGTCAAGTGACGAAGACGTCTTCTGACCTTGCAGTCTAAGCTTTAAAATTCTTCCGTACTTCAACCTGAGGAATTTGTAGATTCCAAATATTTAATATGGATCAAGCAATTTATGTTGCAGATCTTTACTGGACCTGAGACTCAAGCTCAAGGTTCTAAAACTAGGGTGCGTGAGCCCCAGGAGCCAGCAACGCTTTCCTAGGGAGTTTACGAAGGTTTCTAATTTAATGTAAAGATTCCCTTCTTATACAGAACTTAAAGGAGCGTTTCTCAAAATGTGGGATGTGAAAACCCAACGAGGGAGGTGCAAACATGTCAAAAATAAAAATAACAAATTTATTAAAAGGAAGCAAAACAAAATACATTCTGACATAATAAAAAATAAAGCATACATTTACATTAATACAATATACATATAAATGTATCAGTACTGCACAATGTATTTCATAACTAGTATCTCAATACTAAGTTAAGAAAAAGTTTAACGCTTATCTTGATAATTTGTAAGGTTTATGATTAAAATCGTATTGTAGTTTTATCGCAAAGCACATTATTGTTACATTCAATACATTTTTATTGTATAATTATTGCACGAATGGAGGGGGGGGGAGAAAATTTATGATTGAAAATTGGGTCTTAAATATTGAAAGTTTGAGAAGCACTGACTTCAAAGGTATCGGGGTAAAATTGAGATATGTGAAATCCTAGAATAGAGCCCTAAATTCTCTAGCACTTGTAAAAGAAATGCCACTCCATCTTTTTCTCATTAAAATTTTTAATTAACTTAGGAAAGTACATTATTCATTTATTTGACATTAGTATTTTGTAACATTTTAAATAAATAAAATGTTTAAAGTTTTCTTAAATGAAAAAAAAATGTTGTAAAAATCTGTATAAGTAGCAGGGCATTCTTAGGATTATCCAGGAACTCTAAATTAGCCAGTACGTTTTGGAAATCAAGATGGAAAGTTAAAGAAACCTGGGGAGGTTGCTATGTCAGGCTGATGAATAAAGTGAGGCGATGCTATCGAAAGTTCGAGAACAACTGCTCTACAGTAAATCAATGACTCTCAACCAAGAACATAATCATAATATCACAATTTTAAAAGATAATTTAATAAACACTGTATATTAATTCAATAAATCTAAAACACTGGAATTTCAAACGTATAGGTAATATTAAATTATAGGAATTAAATGCTCATCATCCAATATGTCAGCATATTTCCTTTCATGAAGTTGTGCCTGAAAAATGTTAAAATATTTTTTCCACCAATTTTCATCGTATTGCAACGAAGCATTCAACGAACATTTTCTTTCAGATTTCTGCCCTTAATTAGCAAATTAGCCAGCACAACGTGCATCCTTAACAACAACAACAGTAAATAAAGCTCAAGTGCAACTTCAGTGAGAATAATGGCTTTAATTTAAAAGACACGATCGTTGCGTAACCACAGCCATGTTACAGATCATTTACTCCGTATCTTTTTCTCCTGCTTTGCTGTGATTCCCTAAGGTGGTATCATATTTATAAGACCAGCAATTATATAAAACTAGCTGCTTCTGCATTATCAAGAAAGTTTTATTAGACTAATTTTCAAAAGAAAAAAAGAAGACTGCTTTCTATAAGATGATTTAGTGTGATAAGCATTCTTCCAAAATGCAACATTGTGCTCTTTAGTATGTACGTCGTTATTGCACAAACTAATATAAGAGCTCATAAACATAGATTAATTTAATTTGGTGGTAATTTTTCGCAGTAGGATAATGCATGTCCATTTTTCTCGATAAATATTTGCTTACAATCATTTTTGATATCATTAAGTGACCCTATATACATGAAAAGAAGTCAAATAATTTGATGAAAATACTTAAATCTAAACTTGTAAGGGGGCATCGTTTGTTAATTTGAAATATAGAGAGCTTCCTTATTTGGGAAACATTTAGAGGGGCTGTAACGTTTTTGCCTCCGTGCCTAAGGCTGTGGGGGGATTAGAGGGAATGCTAGCCATATTTCAACAAAACAATCTAATTTATCCACAATATTAAACAAAACTCAAGTTCAATCTATCCAGTCTAAGATGTGCATCCAATTAATAACTATGTAGACAATTAATGATGTGTTTTTGTCATTATTATTGTTTAGTAATGTTGTTACCACTTACATCTGTAAGCCTCATGTTATGCAATGTGGAGCATGAGGAGCAAATAAATTTATTTAAAAAAAATTAAGGAGGTACACGAGATATGAGAAAACTTTAATGCTAAACACACTTACTCAAGGCGATCACTTTGACTTCCTAGATATTTAATCTGGATCCTATCTCCAGTGACAATTCGTCACCTTAAGTAATTCAATTATCAAATACTAAATATCCGCGATTCACAATCAATTTGATTAATCTCTGCTCCGATAGCAGTCTATCCTATCTCTCCCTCTAACCTGAAATCCTAGATTTTATGTAATGGTTTTAATTAACATAATCAGGCCTTCTTCTTCGAAGAAGAGTTTTATAATAAAATAATTTTTAAATACCAGCAATTCCCCAGAAGGACTATTAGTAGAAGGAGAGTGGATATAATCCTCACAGAGTAACACATAAAATAGGGTAATTTTTATTCATTAACATCTGGAAACTCATAATGATAAAGACAGAATAATTGTAGAAAAGTGTTTTCGTATTATGATTCCCTGAAGAGGCGTCACATTTAAAGCAAACCATTATTTTGCATACCTGATAGGAAGCATTCTGCTTCTGCATGAGTAAGGAAATTTTGTTAGACACTAAGTAAATAAACGATGGCTACTTTTCTATGAACTAATTTTACTTAATAAACACTTTTCCAAAGTATAACATTGTTTCCTTTAGTATATGTCATTATTATAAAAACTCATAATAGGTTAAAAGCATATATTAATTTAACTTAGTAGTAATTTTCAGCTATAGGACAATATGTTTCTATTCTTTGATTAAATATTAGCTGACGATAATCTAGGATTTAATTAAGTAATCAAATTGGCATGAAGTGAAAGTAAATTATTGGATGCCAATATTTAAAACAACTTTTGAGTGGTTTGCGCTTATATATTGATCTGAATTCAGCAAAGAGTTTTGCTTAATCTTAAGCTAAGATATTAAGGCGATATGGTACTATCTTCACAATTTTTTTTTAATTTTTTATATTTGATATATAGTTTTAGTTGTATTTTATAAAGGTTAATATTTAATGATAATTCCATACAAAAAATTTTTAATGTGTTGCAAAATGTTTGTAAAATCTAAAATTTTTGAACTTTTTAAATCATTTTTTAAATCCCTAAAGCTTTTTTAAATATGTCTCTTTTCTTTCAAAATTTTTCTCCAAGTACCTTATTATGTGTTACATAAAACTGTGCATGGGCTTTTTTCTGCTGCTGCTCTTTAATTTTTTGTTATTTTTTTATAGTTAAACTTCCAAAAATTCTCAAAAAAACATTAATTTTGATTTTGTAATTTTTTCGAAAAAGTAATAAACATGTTACAGCTAATCCCATGCACAGTTTTACAAAACATACATTTCAGAACATGTATAAAAAATTCCAAACCCTTACTTCAATTATCAAAAATGACTTAGGGTTTTGAATAATAGTATATGTACAAAAATTCAACATGGAGAAAAATGAGTTTGAAGTTTTCATTCCATGAATAGCATGATATAATATTCATCGAATAGTCTGAAATTTTTATGAAATGTTAATTAGCTTATTTAAAACTGCTTACCAAAAGAAATTGCACAAATGTAGAAAAATAAAACAGTATACTGCCATAACGAATATATAGAAGAAAACGAATGAAAGTTAAATATTTTATAAAACTTTACATATAAAAAAATACACGCACGTCAGAGCTAATTGAATGCTTAGATCTATTGCACAGCATGTACAAAATATGTTAATGCCTTTTTTTTATTTCAATTATTTTAAAAGCCTTCGCATGTTAAATATTGTACACGAATGAAAGTTAAATCAAATAACAATGTATAAGTAAAATATATCAAAATCCAAGAACTGCATAAGTGCATTTGTTTAAATAAATATCATAAAATATTTTAATAATATAAATGTTGAATTTCACACACATGGGATATATATATCACCAAAAACAAATACATAACAATGAGACAGTGTTTCTATTCTTGCGATTTAGATTTTTAATTATCTGAATTATCAAAATGAGATTTAGCATTTGTGCTTTTAGAGATTGTTTTGAAGTTTTAATTCAATTCATAATAATATCATAAGAAACCAGTACAACTTTTAATTCTTGACCAAATCCATTTGCTATTCCCCAGTAAACAATTCACAAACTAGAATTTTTGCATGGATTGCATAATTTTTTCTTGAAATGATTTGTTTCTGCATGCATAATGTGAGTCTCATTGACGCGCGGAAGAAAAATAATTAATTGTTTTTTTATCAGGCTCTTTTCTAGCAGATAATCTGAAATATGGTTGTGGTAGTCGCTGTCCAGCATCAAATATTGCTCCATAATTTGATAAAAAATGCAGGTAAAGCTTCGAAATTTTTCAGGCATATTTATAAAGATTTGAGGTATCAAATAAGTGAATAAAAAATTTCGACCGGTTGATGATTTTTAGGGTACCATATTGTCTTAAATTAGCTAATTCTGAAGATAACGCTTGTTTATTGCTTAGGTTAAACAATTACGTTTAAAATTAAACAACTAATTTATGAAACCGCAATTGAAGTATAAAAATAATGTATTGATTATTTTATTATACATGAAATACATCTATTTATTGTTAAAAAGTAGTTAACATATTACTACATTAATAGAATAGCTTGTATTATTTTCATGTGAGCTACATTTTTTAATTGTAATACCCGAAAATTTATAATAATAAAGACATAATAATAAGAGAAATATTTTTTGAACTATGTTTAGTTTCTATAAATTTTTGTTTATTTAATTTAATAGAACAATAAATCAATTTTAAATGTGCACTCGCCTTTCTCTAGCTAAACTTTGCTTTTTCAAGTACTCAAGGAATAAAAAGTCTCGTTAGAGAGTACTTTGTTCTGCGAGCTTTAACCTCTATTTTTTGCAATTTTGAAACGATTAGATGTTTTTTTATTAACACTAGTCTATTTTTAAATAAAAATTCTTTAAATTGAAAATATATAAATTATTTTAAAAAATACATTAAGTTAGTAAAGTTAATAAGTTTTGAGAATACAAAGTATTGTTAAATTCGGTCAAAGCACCAAACGTAAATTAGCATTTAGAGATCAGGATGTGGTTAAGGTTTAACCTGACCAATCAGTAAGTAGTCAATAATGCGAAGCAAAAATTGGAAAATCAAAGACACGCGAATGCTGAAAAGTAAAGAAACGATTCTGGTTGTCCGGGACAAAGTGTTTCGAAAGGAAAAATGGTTTGATTAGAAAAATTTCTGTGTTTCGATCTACTCCCAAAACGGTAAGAATTAGACGATCTGCCACTAGACCACTGAAGACGCAGTGGATACAGTTAAATAAGGGATGTTAAGTACTCAGTGATTTGAAAAGAATATTTTTATTTATTTTAAGGATTACTTATAGGATGTTTCTGGGTCTGCTGAAAACAAAGATCTGGGTGTATTTTTCAACACCCCAGCTAGTAGGATTCTGAGAGTTGTCAAATTATGAAAGAATTTGTAGTTAAATTTTTAATAAATTACCAAATATATATCATTAACTCGCACGGCGGAGGTCTTTGTTCCTCATGAACCATCGAACGTTTGGTATTTGTTATAAATAATACTTTGAGATGTGTTGTTGTTGCTGTTGTCAATAATTGAAGAAGTCATAAATGGAGGAAAAGTGCTGCTTCTGTGATCAGCAAATACCGGAACACGAAGAGGTAGCAGGCTGGCTCAGCTCCTTCACCTGCAGTTCTTAGCTGGGCATTGTGGAATGGCCTTCACGCCAAGGGTGGCCCTACGAGGAGAAAAAATCTCCCGACGTACTTCGCCCATTCCGCCCAGGAACTCAATGGCATAAGTCAATACTGGTCTAAAGTTCAGTGTGTAGATAACCAATTTATTTTCACGATTTAAAGTAGCTTTTAGCAATCACGAGGTATAAATGGCAGACTGATTGAATGAATTTATTTCTGATATATATATGATGTGATGCTTAAATGTGTGATTTTTATCTAGGATACAAATAGTTATTATGTTTGCTGACAATAGTGCATTAGTATGTTATTTACATGGATATTGGGAATTTTCTTAAATTTAGAGAAAAAAAATATTGCTTTAGTTTTCGGCGCATTAATAGAATTGCTCATCTCTTTAAATCATTCTTCAAGGAGAGCAACGTGAACATTTAGACGGGTCATTATTAACCTTAGATATTAGTCCAGAAACGTAACGCTGTGTCGTCTGCATAAATGCAGATAATTGTGTTGACAGTTTTAGGAATATAGTTAACATAGATTAAACAGCGTTGATGCTAAAATTGACTTTGGATATTGATATTTTTATCATTTAAGGTAACTGGGCCGTCTGCGACAAAGAAAAATGATTTTTTTACACTAATTTAAATGGTTATCTTACTTAAATTAAAAGCAATGGAAGTAAAATGTTTAGGTTGAATTATCTGTATATTTATATGTAGCAGTTAGTGTAAAAAAACCATTTAGAGTTACAATTAAATCTGTATAAGCAATAAAATATCAATATTTTTTTTTAATTTTGAGTCATGTTCTTACCTTTAGGTACACCTTACATAAACTCCTCTGCATATATATCAATACAGTTGTACACAGTTTTTGCAATCATAAAAATCCCTAAAATGAAAGAAATGATATTTAAAAAAAATAAATTTATAAAAATTTTAAGTTTAGTATTTCAAATTTCTTTTAAATTGTATGCAGGAATTGTGCTATACCTAAATTTTGTGGATGTTTATTTGTAGACAAATTCATACATTTTGTTGATATTGTGTGTATCTAATAGTATACAAAATATCAGTATTATAGGTAAAGTAGATTTTGAGAAAAGTGTACCGTAATCATCAAAAAATGCATTTGGAGAACATTGCAAATAAAGGTATTTTCATTTATGATTTGTAAAATAATGCCTTTTAATACAATATAAAGCCATATAATTATTATTTAGGTTATTTTACATCATTCTCAGTTTTTTAAATTATAAGTTTAAACTCTAGATTATTTAGAAGTGTTTTTAATTACTATTTCCCTACTGCCTCAATGCGTGTTATCAATGATTCACACCTTCCATTTAAAGTACCAAAGTCTTATGCCTATAAATATTAGTACCTTTACTTCACTTGGAACATCATCATTACAAGATATAGCAGAATTTTTTACACATATTTTTTTTGTTATATAAGTATGTGACGGATCTCTACGCGCTTCACTAATATTTCTTTTAAGTTTTATTTATTTCAACCAATCTCCACCAGGAGCCAAAGCGTGATTTATGCAAATGAGATATTTTATATAAGTTCGGGTTTAGCGAGTTATCGAAAGAGGATGAAATGAAATGAGTAATAGTTGCCAAGTGAAGAAGTAGGTTTTGTAAAAAAAAGTCAATCGAACCGTCGGGAATCCAACTTGCAGTTGTTGATAAAATTAGTCCGTAGAAAAGCTACGAGAAAAGCTGAAGATAGATTTTGTATATTAAAGAAGGAATTCTAGCTTTGATACGATCCAATCAAGATCCATGTAACCTGCAAGACGAACCTGCCTTAGTTTAAGAAATCAGGTTAGTGTTTCAAGAATTGTAATTACGTATGCGTGTGTAGTTGTAATTGTACGCGCTTATCCTTCGTGGATTCAGTTTAGATTTCATAGTTCCGCAATTAGTGACCCCTTCTCAGTCTCCACTGTATTTTATTGTTCTTATATTTGAATAGTGTATATGACCTTCTTAGATTAAGAAAAATTAATAAATATTGTTATTTGTAATTGTATCTTGTGAATTCTTTAACTCGCTTACACATTTAAGAATGAGTAATACTAGACGAGATGAGGATAATGTTAGGGGAGGTTATAATACACGACAAGTACACAGAGAATATGTCTTTGAGGAATTTAAGAAGTTAGTTTAATGTCTAATTTAAATGGAACTATTTTTATAAAAAATTATAACAAAGGAATCTCTGTGTTGGACGCATACATATGAATATTTATTTATTTTAAAGTAAAACCAACATAGTTACAAACATCTAGAGTTACTCATGAATATTCAAATTTTAGCAATAAAAGCAGTTAGGAAAAACAAAATGTCTAATTAATAGCTCTGTGTATTTAATTTAGAATTATCCTCAAGATCCACTTTGTGCCATATCCACTTGATTTATGATTAAAAAACTAAAATGAGTATTTATAAATGCAAAACTAGACATAATTATCATTTTGAAAAAAAATATTTATAAATTTTGCAACTAATCATTCAAATTTTCCTCAATTTTTACCCCAAAAATGTAAAATTTTCAATAAATTTAAGCATATAATACAGTGAAATTACAATCTTTGGATAGAAAAGTTAGTTTTTTTTCATTGCATATTATAAACAAAACGGATTTTGAAGAATGCGTACCTGAATGACAGTTATATCACATTTGCTTACAATTTTTTATTTACTTTGTAATTTTATGGATGATATCGGTCTTGGTCAAAAGTTGAGAACGACACCTGAGCTCTAGCGTCTCCCTCTCCAAACTACTACATCTAGCCAATAGAAAAACTTTGAGATCGAAATATTTAACCCTTTCACTATGGACGTGTCATATATGCACCAGTCTCATACCCACTTATCAGGCGGCAGGCTACTTGCACTTTCCACTGGGGACGAGCCAACTTATAGAAAAAGTAAGGAACGCGATTCGCCAATTCATCCTTCCACCTGCTGGTGACATTTTGGGGTGAAGCATATGTGACACACACATCTCTAAAATATTTTCTGGTGACAAGTATGTTCGTCCCGAAATGATTAAAGATAGTTAACTCCATCTACGAGACTGGTTTTCAGTGGTACCATTAATAACATGATACACATTACAATGCATAGCATATTTAGGTATATTAAGAATTTGAATTAAGTTTAGATGTAAAAGTTCAAAATCTAGAGTAAAACAGGGCATTGAAAACACGCTGTTTATTTTATTTAAATTTTTTTTTATTTAAATAGCCTTACTATTTATTACTATTATTATTTCTGTTCCTAAAGTATTAAATACAAAATCATAGTATAACTACTGTTGTCTAGATCATAAACAATCTGCCTACTGAATCTAACGGAATCTTGTTTAGCCACAAAATATCCCTTCCGAATATGCTCAGTTCTCTGTTAAGTGTTGGTAAGCATAATGATCGATCCCTGAAAGACAATAATTCTCAAAACCCCCCATTCCTCACCCAAACCACAAATGAGATTCTCAAACAAAGAGATTGAAATCTGTGCGATTTCCTTAATTGCGTCCCACGCAAGGCGGTGGCATTATATTTGACAATTCATCAGTTGTGTGTGTGGAGTGTTTAAAAGTCATTATGGGGCAATTATTGTGTCACGTAGAGGTTTCCTATCAAATTTCCTTTCCAGCCACGCTTCAATTGAATACCTGAAGATAAGTATCATTTAAAAGATCATGTTAAGAGCAATCGAAAGGGAATTAACTTGATTTTGTCGAATTAATGTTTGAAAGTTTTCATTCTTTAAAACGCTTTGTAATAGATGCTGGTACGGATAAAATTGATTATATTTTTCTGTGTTACAGTTTTATTAATGAACTTAAATCTTACATAAAATGTAGATGAAGTTCGTTTTAAATTCCATAATTGATTACTTACATTTAACTTAATAGTATTTCTAATTTCAAGTTATAAATCGGTCGAGTTAATTATGTGCTTTTAAAACATTTTTTTTTTTTTACATCATATCGCTCACATCGCTTAATTTGAGCATTAAACACAAGATATTGCCAAAAAAATATTTTAACTAAGTGTTTTTCAGGGTTCAAAGCAACATTATTTTACTGCAATCTACATTCAAATTCAGATATATATTTATCCGAATGTGTATGTTTTGAAAACATTTGTGTTGTTAATGATTAATGAATAGATTTTGCCTAGATGTACAATAACGAGATATTTAAAGCATTTATTTTTATGAAAAATAGAAACATTTCTAGATTTTGCCTGTCCTGTTATTGCTGATTAGAAATTCGAAGAACATTTCTGTAATTGTAATATGCGATTCGTAAAATGTAGACTCTAAGCAATGAATAAATTAAAACAAATTTCTCAAATACATTATTTTCTTTAAGTGTAACATATATTTAATACTACTAGTATATATAACATTAACAGAATTGTATTATATATATTTGCATGTTGAACTATTAAGCCATGACTGACAGATATACAGAACTACGGATTTCGTTGCCAATAATCACTCACTTTATTGGCTGTTAAAACAATATTCACATTCTGGTATTAGGAGTGTTAACTTTAATACAGCGTTCCTTAAACTGCAGGGTGCACCCACTTAGGGGAGCGTGGTAGCTCTATGTGTGGACACGAGTATATCAAAATTTTAAAATATTTATTAATTTACTGAATGTAAGCAAAACGAAATACAAAATGACACAATTTTAAATAAAATATACGTTTACACTGATGCATTCATATATTTATAATTACTGTACTAAGTATTTGATAATTAAATTACCAATACTGAATTAAAAACAAGTTTGATAATTACTAGTAACTGCCATGGGAAAGTCATATACTATATTTTTTTATATTGATCTTATCTAAGGTTTAAAATAGACAGATAGAAGACATATAGAAGAAATATAAAAGTAAACTCTATTCTTACAATTCAAAAATTTTGAATTTTTTTTTTTTTTTTTTTTTTTTGTTCCAGCAATAGTTTTTTTTTCTTCAAAAAGTTCATCTGAAAGTGGATAAGACGTGTACTAGTTATCTCCTTTAATATTACGTTCTTCTCAAATTTTTTTTCTTCGTATCTACATGTAAAGCATTTATTTCCAACAGTGTCTCTTTCTTTAAAACCTGGATCGATTTCAGTGGATGAATCATACTTGCTGTAATACTGTTCATTATTTGGTTCTTCATCACCATAACCGTGGAGAGAATTTCTTAACCCGAAAGTGCTGTTGTACTATACCTATTAAACACCGTATCAATTAAATTAATAAATATCACATTTGTTCACCATAACTACAATAAGTATACGGAAGATTTAATACGTGCTCATGCATTCAGAACTCTGACTGTGATTCACGCGCAGCGCGAAGAGGCGGTATCCAAAATGTATATTTAAAATTCGCCTACAAGCTAAGGTATCTCAAAGGATTTGACCTTAAAGTCTGCTAGCTACACGAGAAACTATCCATTTTCCAAAAAAGGTTTTGAAGAAGTGTTGGAAAGAATTAGACGGTGGGTATGATACACACTGCAGGAGAAGTGCCGGTTAACTACCAGGTTTTCCTTGTGAATGATACAATGCACAAGAAGCATATTTAGATTCTCATATTTCATCAATTTTAAGCAAAATTTTTTTCCCATTATACTAGGAGAACCATCTGTAGCGCAAGATGTTATAATATTCAATAGCGCGTATTAATTTTATCTAAGTACGTTTTTAGTTTATTATAAATATCTTTGTACGAAGTGGCAGTTTCTTAAGAATAACAGGCAACATTTCTTGAGAAGAATCACCTTTATCAGCATATCTAACTTAAGTCTCTATGCTGATTCATTCAATTGTACCAACATTTTTCTTGTTTTCTGATTTTTAAAAAATTGTAGTATAGGCGGTAGCCTAACGAACGCATGTCCAGCGTTTCATCAGTTCGAGCCAAGTACCACTGAAAACCTAACGTGTAGAGGGATGAATTACGTTAAATTTGTCGAGGCTCAAACGCCCTCCTATTAGTGTGGGTGGAAGTTAGGAGGAGGGTTCAGGCTCAGGTGACGTCCTTGTTACTTGACCATGGTTCAAAAATACTAGGTCGCCGTCCAGGCTCTTGTGTAGCAGAATAGTGCGGCATTCATATTCACACACTCACTGCAATAACGTGAATTTCCAATACCCTCTACAAAATGGCATATTGTTGACATATTTGTAATCTTAACTCAGAAACATTTTAAGGAATACTGTTACTGATATTTTGATTCGGTTTTCCTCAGTAGTATGACTTTTTCCGGATTAGGCGATGGGTAGTGAAATGTAAACTCTAGTATAACAGATATTTTAATATTACTCTGTTATGTAAATTGTTTCTTACAGTTTAAATCTGAATGTATATGAGCATTAATTTTTTGCTTTTAAATACGCTTCAAGACATCCACGTTTCCTTGAATTGTTGGTCCAGCATTGTTGGCATAAAAGACAAAAATTTAATTTTCTTATCTTAAACAGCAGGTATGAAACCAAATTTTAAATAATCCTCCGGAACTTTTTTCGTAATTGCACCACTTATTTAACTTTGGATTACTGGTGGAATATATAAAACTTTATATGAACTGAAGTAAATCTGGATTATAGAACGTATTAAAATATCCAAAAAAGCATACGAAAACATGTAAAAGCATGCATGCATTTTATTAAATAACGGTTCAATAATTTTGCAGATATTTATTTAGAATTAACATCATCAATTAATAATAACTGATACTGCATAATACTACAGGAACTTAGATCCTTGCATTAATTACTTCGTATCATTCAAAACAAATAGCCTTGGTTGTGTCCTTAAAAATTTTTAGATCCTCACGCGAACAGATATTTAATACTTTCATTACAATTTGTTGCATGCCACACAAATAAGAAGTGGAAAATATTTTTATAACTGGCTCTATTACTAATAAATAAGTTACTTAACGTTAAAATGAGTCATTGTTTAAACTGACCCTTAAGGTATTCGATTACTTGCTACAACTTTTTAAAAAAGAATGGATGTACGGGATATTTTGTTGTTGTTGTTCATTTTAGATTTTTTCGGACATTTTAAGAACATATGCTAAAATTAAGAATAGAAAAAAATTATTATTACTAAAATAGGAAAAGATGGGTAAAAATTGACACAGAAAATTAGCATAAACGCCGTCCATTCTGTACCAAAACTTTACGAACAAATTTTCAATCTTTCAATTCTGTTATGTTGCTATGTTATTAATTTTTGAATTGACCTTCAGGATAAGAGATATTTAATTTTTACAAAAACTGGAGCACACTATCTCAGTTACTATATGGAATTGCTTTAAAAAAAAAAGTGATAATATTCACATTAGGAAATGTAAACTTTGTAATAAAATAGTGATTGATAAATTTGAAGGTTAAAACATTTCTACTATTATAAAGAACATGCACAAAAAATTCAGTTAATTATTTTTGAAACTTTTTTAGCAATCGCTGGCCCTGTTTGTGTATTTAAAAAAAAAAACAGTTTTCGAGTAAAACGCGTTTTAAAGTATGACATCTGTTGTTGTTGTTGTTGCTTATATATATATATATATATATATATACACCTGATCGACAGTAACATCAGTTCAAGGTCCACGAAATTCATCGCGGCTAAGGACTAGAATTTTACGCATGTCGTTATCCTAAGGTTTTGAGCCCCCATGAAGGTGACAGTGCGATTTTGCTCGGTAAACATGATAGATGATGACACTGATTTAACGAGCACGTTCTCCGTATATTCTCGGTGGGCATTTGATAGCGAACCCAGCCTTCCGGTCTGGAGTCCAATGCTCTAACCACTAGGCTACCCACGGCATAAGAATGACATCTTGCTTAAAGTAATGGCATCTGCTTTTACTAAAACACTTGCAGTTTTGTTCTAGTGAACGGATAATAATTAACTTGATATTTTTATGAAGCCAATAAGATGGCTTATAAAATAAAATCATAAGAAAATTTGTCAATTTTTGGCAAAATTCGCCATAGTCGGATACCTTAACAATTAATCAATTTGGGGCAGAGGCTCCACGTTGTGAAAAAGTGTATTAAAGATATTATATCAAAAAAAAATTATTTGATACAGGTATTTTCTCCTTTCAGTTTTTTGAAAAATAATTTATAAATCAATTTAAAAAATAGAGTATTTACCTTGGAATTATATTCGTACTTATAATCTAAAGTGATTATTTACTAAGAATACGGTCTATTTTCAGCTTACCATGTGCTTCCGATCGTAAAATGGTATGTTTTCATGGAACACTTAATTTCCATCTAGGATTTATTTCTTACTTTACGACGTGCTAGTCGTAAGTGCAAAAATGGGTTTCCTCTAGAAAACTTTTTCTCTTCTTTCCTCCGGATCTTGGATTTTTCTTTTACTTATTATTATTACTTTGCAATCAAGTAATAAAAATATTTGATTACTTTGAGGTTCTAACATATTACAGGGTTAAGACAGCAGCAAAAAATAACGATGAAGAATGGATATTTTTACGAGTTATCTGTAGTTCTTCAGGGAGTTGAAATTCGCTAAATTTATGAACGATATATTTCCTCTTCCGGTTTTGTTTTTAAGATACGCATCGTAAACGAAACAGTTGTGACATTCTAAAAGTAAAGCGGTATCTTTTGAGATGAGTTGTCGATATTATCATATTACGAATTTTAGGAAAGTTCACTGATTTTTTTACGTAATTGCGTTTTTCTATGTTTCTCCAAATTTTAATTTCTTAACATACTCAAATAAATGTAAATACATGTATGTGTGTGTATATACACACACACAAATTTAAAAGACTAATGAAATAAACATAGGTGGAAAAGTGATTATTATTAAATATATGTATTTTTATTTATGCAAAAAAAATTTGAATTTTGATAATGTGTACTTATTGCATAAAAAGACAAAGTTTAAAAAAAATAATGGTCAGTGACATTGGTAAATTTGATTTTAAAAAAAAAATCGATGCTTCATTATTTTATAGGATATGCTCAGAAAAAAACTATAATTTAGCACGGAAAATTCATAACAAGTAATAAAACCACCGATTTTTTGTAAAATATATGTATTTCAAAAGGTTCTACATAATTTACCATGTCAAAAAAATACAAAAGTACGGTTCGAAATTATACAAAATATGAAAGACATCAAATGGAGAACTAATAAACTAAAAAAGCACTGCAAAAATGTGCAATGTCCTTTTTCCCTAAATAGTGAATTTAGAAATATTAATTCTGTCTAAAAATAATATTCATAACTAATATGAAAGGCAATAATTTACATGTTTTTAAAAACTAAAATTCAAAATAGATAAAGCTAAAAATAATGAATTAATCAAAAAAATTTTCATTATAAATTAAAGTAGAATTACAAATATATATTTGATTATTCTTTAAATAGTATTTTAATTCATAATCTTTATTATTTTTTCTTTTTTCTAGAAAGTTAGTGTATATGTTACCGGCAAAGTATGAAATGCCGGCATTCTATAGAATGCCTAGGCATTCTATACAATGCGCGGACATTTTTAGGCAAAGTATGAAATGTGAGATTGATTACATACTTTGCCTAGTCATTGTATAGAATGCCCAGGCATTCTATACAATGCCTAAATCTATTTAGGCAAAGTATGAAAAAAGCTCATGATAAGGATATTATATCAATGACTTACATTCCTAAAGGTACAAATGTTATTCTGACAAAATAATGAGACTGCTTTTATAAAAAAATACTGTTAAATTGTGATTTCGCAGATACTTGGTATTAAAATTCCTTCAGAAGTTCCAAGGTGATAGAAACCGTCCTATTTCTCACTCATTGCAAGTGCCAATTTATTGGTATTCGGAAAAAAAATCAAAGTTTTGTATTACACAATGCCTTTTTTTTAAAAATAATTTTCTGTTTTTTCTGTTGTGAAATAGGAATCATTTCATACATTGCCGGCTAGATTTAGGCATTGTATAGAATGCCTGATTTCATACTTTGCCGGTGACA